>JBBPTU010000645.1:0-19958 GCA_038094295.1 Tylopilus aff. beelii | reverse complement strand
TGTGTCCCCTCCACTCCCTCACCTTCTCGTCCGTCTCCGCATTCCACACCTGCACACCGCCTGCATGCGTTCCAGTCACAATCCATCTGCCGTCCCGCGACACCGCCATGCTGCGAACATTGAAATTCCCATTCATCGCTGTCTCCACTCCGCTGCCATCTTCCATCCGCCAACGTTGAATGAAACCGCTCTCGTCACGGCTCATGATATGTTCCCCATCAGGGAGGAGCGCAACCCCATATATGCTCTCCCTACCCTCTATTTCGACCGGTTTCGCCCCAAAGATACCAGAGGACGAACTACTCGCCTCTTGGGTCCTCATCCTCATCGCCATCTCACTTGTCGCGACTCTTCTTGCTTCGTTCTGCTGACTGTTCCTCGACGAAGGTCGGTTCTCCGTCCGAGTCGATTCTTGCGCTCTCATTAGCATCGCTCCTTTGGTGGTTCTGCTAAATGCTCACCATTCGTTCGTCTCAACGGGTTGAAGTCCATGCTTGGTATAGATCGAATGGTGCGTGGATGGTAGTGGGCACCGTGAGCTCTTACCCGTGACACGTGGTTTCTTATCAATCCAGGCCACAACTCTCAGGGTCATCTCAGCCTCGGCGGCTGTTTACGCACCCCCTATCGAGATTGCCGTCTTCACTATAAATCATATGATGACGTCGCAATCTCGCTCAAAGTAACATCCTTCACTTTTTCCATGGTCGTCCGTCCGCCAGCTTCGGCGGGAAGTAAAGTCAGAGCTCATTCACGGTGATTATCCAACCGCACTCGCCTGCTCCTTGTTGAATTCGTTACTTTTGCGCCAGCTACAGGTCTCACCTAAACATGTCCTCGGTTTGCCCTAGTGGTGGCTAGGGATCGTCGCGTTTGCAAGTTCCATTGCGTTGTTCTCTCGGTGAACAATGTTGTCAAGGGTCTTGAGAATCCAGAAGTACAATTCCTCAAGGGGTCGACCGAGGATAGTAGGGCGGGGAAAGAGCAAAGTGATTCCAGTGCTCGACATTTGCACGATGATGAGGTTGCATCCATACCGCTGCATTAGAGTCGTGGTGAGAGTCCTTACTTCGACCACATGATCGCTTTGAACTAACACTTCCAATGACATCAACCCATACGTGCAGAAGCTCCCGAGTCAGGCCTGGGCCATCTATTAACAAAAAATTATTCACCCGGTCTCCTTGGCACAGCAGCAGCTTTGTCTTTTCGGTCCGGGTGAAGCCACCGCCCGTTGGACCTATATCGCGTTTGTCAATGAAAAAGTACGATCGTTCTGCAAACAACAATCTCTGTCCCGGCATGTCCATTCTCAATGCTGATCAGTCAGCGAATCAACAGGACCACTATCCGAACACAATATTATCGTGCGCCCGCATTGATGACATGGCCTCGGAACTGAAGTATACGGCGGATTGGAACCTCCCAAGGAAGTCGTCCCTCACTGGGTCTACATCCCAACCGTCCGATGGATGATCCACTCGCATCTAGTTAGTGGCACCTTCGACAACTCGTCTTCCATCACATTGCAGGACGCGTTTACGTGTGGTACTGTGATGGTGTCGGCGTGAAGACGTACCCCCAGAAGATCCCGCGCAAGGTCGTACCCGTTTTATTTTGCGATTTATAACGTGAAAGGTGGTCGACGACGCGACGACAGATTCTGGAGGCGACGTAGCACGATATTTCTGTGCTAGAAAAAGGGAAAGCGGAGGGCCCGAGGCGATGATAGAGTCATGCTCTACAATGGCTCGAGAGACTCTTGGTCCTTTCATGTTGATAGTGCTTACAATGCGAGTTTTGTCGCGAGTAGTTGGATTGGTTTCGTATTGGACCTGCCTCATTACAGTCCGTCGAAGTCAGATTGAGCCATGCATATTGCAAGAGTACGGTGGCCGCTTGACGCCGTCGTCTTCCTCTGTACCGGACACGATCCACTTGCCGTTTTACGACACCGCCATGCTATGAACAGCACGCTTCCTATTCATGGCTGTCTTCACGCGTGGTCGCTCACGGTGAGCCCTTATATCGTCCGCAACACATGCTTTCTTATCGATCCAGCCCACAAATCCTAGGGTCGTCTCACCCCTCGGCAATCCGAGTTCATGCACCCTCGATCCTGCCTGCTATCCGCCCCACGGACCACACCACGATACCTTGTACTCGTCTTTAGCGCTCGTCCTGATTCGAGACCCGACTTTTATCGTACGACATGACGATCGATGCTTTTGTTGCAGCACTCGTCGAAGAATCTAGTCGGTCTTTTTATCATTCCTATCGTCCTCGCATCCATCGAGGGACCGTTCTCGCGTCCCGACTTTTCATGTTCGGGAAGGTAAAGGACCATACCTCGTTCAATGTTGCCAGGTCCTCGCCTCTCGCCTTCTGGACCGGGGGTTTTCCAGAATACGTTCTGCGTGGTACGTCACGCGGTTCACCTTTGCTGAACTTAGCTCATGATCTAGGGGGCATTTCTCCCAGCGACGCGCTCCTCGAGAACGCGACACAGCTCAGTCAAGTGAACAGGTACTTTATCGGCGATTTCGAGGCGCTTGGCAAGACGAATTGGAGGGTGATCAGGTCGAGATCGAAATGCTGCATGGATCAATCCTGGTCAAGTATATCGACGAGCTGACGGAGGTGGTGGAGGCGCAAGGCAGGAAGAGGTTGTTCGCTCGGTTATTTGGGAAATGACACGGTAAGGGTTGGGACTTGCTTGGAAGAACATGTATCCATCAGGGTTGGATTCATCACCCTTGGCAGCAGTTTTCGGGCACTCCCACGACCGTTAGGGGGGCATTCTTTGTAGAGGGAAATCAACCTTGAAGGGTGTCGCTGCCCCGGCAGATCCGCCACAATTCCAAAAAGGGAACACAACACTCCCGCACTTCTCTAGCGCCCTCGAGACCATCTTCTCCGTGCCGGGCTCTACACGACTGTCTGCGCGGCCGACTGCCGGCAGGTCATTGGAGCGCACTAGAGATTTACCAATCCCTCGTGCTCAACCGCCGTGGCCTGCCCCCACTTGGAATTCCAACAGTTATTATCACTGTTATTTCATTCTACTTTTTTTCACGACCAGTTCACGTATGTAGAGTATAGTGACCAAGCAAAGATTTGGCATTGCAACATAGCGACAAAGAGATGACTGTATTACAGAGATCAGACGACATCAATTCACCCTTGGTGGTCTCTCTGGGCGTCCATCTGACCCTGCCTTTCCTGAGTGCCTCCATCTCCTGTTGCGGCGGTCTCGTCATGTTGAGCTCCTGTCCTGTACGGCTCAGGGAAAGGGGCTGGCGGTAAATAAGGTGAGGGCATTGGATTCGGGAGTAAACCTCCATGTTGACCACCGTAGTAGTAGCCAGAGGGATCGTATCTTGGGGCGGGAGCACCATGATCTGGCTTTTGCCACTCTGGGAACCCATTACTAGGCAGAGGGCGAGGGTGGTTGCCAGCAGGGTCAGGGTACGAACCCCAAAAGCCATAAGGGGCCATGTAACCGCGAGGATACCCATTAGCTGCGTGATGACCGTACCAACCACCAGTAAATCCGGCGTGATCAGCGCAGGGACGTGCACCCACTCCATTATCGAGCTGGGCATGGCGGATATCAGCAGGCATCGGACCCATAGACATACCTATCTTCGGTGGGTAATATGGCTGGTAGGCAAAGTGATCGTAGTGCATGAACGGCGGTTGAGGGGCTCGAAATGCCTGAGGTGCCTGAGGTGCCTGCTGTGCTGCCAGGGCGTCGGGGACAGTGATCTCCTTCACCGCGGTATCTGCACCTTTATCCGTCATCGCATTCTCCTTCACTCCAGCATCTCCACCCTTACCCGCCGCCGTGTTCTCCTTCACTCCTGCATCTCCACCCTCATCCGCCGTCGCGCTCTCCTTCACTCCTGCATCTCCACCCTTATCCGCCGTCGCGCTCTCCTTTACTCCGGTATGTGCACCCTTGTCTGCTGTTGCATTCTCCTTCACTGTGGTATACGCATCACCGGTGCGACCTTCCTCTGCACTGGCAGCGGGGAGCGAGAGGTTCGTGGTCTCAAGTCCTGTGGTGGGCCCATCCTGACAACTACTTCCCTGCACGGTCACGTCAGGAGGAACTGGCTTGCGCATACTGAACGGGTCCATGTTCGGATCTCTATCCAGCGGTAAATCCTTCTTGGTGACTATGCGAGGCTTTGGACGTGCGGTAACAGAAACATTTCCGGGCAAAGGCGCCTTGGGGATAGCATTGGAAGATGGCCCGTCGTTGGATGCACTCTTGTTAGGCGGGAGAGAGGTAACAGGGACCAACACGGAGGGATGATCTTCTGCTCGCGACGAGCTCACGTTTCCTTTGATGCCGAGTGAAGAGGTGATCACAGTAGCGGAGGGTAAGACGGCAGGAGGCAACGGGACGACCCCACCAGCAGGCAAGGATGATCCAGGCAGTGCATGCTGCAATGCCATTGCAGATTTGCTCGAGGGTTTCGCCGCACTTATGGTTGCCATCAGCTCATCCTCCGAAGAATCGTCTATCGGGATCAGGTCAGTCTTCTTGATTGGCGCTTCCACCGCCCTCGCTTTTCCTTTTGCCTTCTCTGAAGGGCCTGCCACTGCGCGCTTCTTGGAAGAACGGGGGATCTCATCCTTGGATTTGCGTTTGTGTGAGTGAGGCTCTTCTTCGGCCTCTCCTGTTTCCACCATCGGGCCACCATCCTCCGGGACATACTCAGATCCCGAGTCTGAGCTCACATCGCCTTTCACAGATTCAACTTCATTCGTAGGAACCGGGAGGGCAGCAGCGGTAGGTTTCCTCTTGCGCTTGATAACGACTTCGGGAATCCTAATAGACCTCTTCACGCGCGCCTTCTCTTTGCCAGCACTCTTGACCTCGGGGCCCAAAGGAACTTCCCGCGCCTCGTCTGAATCGACGATCGATATAACTTCGTCATTACATGCAGGAGCCTTGCTTTTCCTTTTAATACGGAGTCCTGGAAGCTTCTCACGACGGGGGAGACCTTTCCGATCGACTTGGAGATTGGAGAACATACGCTTTCCATGAGAATGCCTCGAGTCAGGCGCAGGCGCGGCGCCATGGATGACAGGAATACGCGCAGTTGACAGCTGCCCTATCAACCCACGAATGTTAACGACCATGAGTCTGCTCGCTGGTGAAGTTCACTAACCTTGCTTATCCGGCGCAGCCTTGAAATATAGCCGATCTTTTGAAGGATCATTGAGGGCAGCGATCAGCATCAAACATTCTGGCAGGGTGAGATCCGAGATTCCTTTCGAACCGCCTTTCACACGTGACAAACGCTCCTCTCCAGGAAAGGGCAGACTGTCTGGATAGTTGAAACATATGACACCGCTCTTTGCCAGCCTGCTGGGCAAGCCCTTCCACGGAAAAAGTTTTCCAGCAGCCCAGTTACAGTTTACTTTAACTACGTAGGTGAAGGTTAGTTCAGCAATAAACAGAGCGAGTACAACTCACCTAACTCTGCCGCAAGTGCCTTCCGCACTCGCGCATGATCCTCACGTTCATTCGGGTCTGCCTGTTCGACCGTGTCTTCAGCATCGTCAGGATCTCTTGGTGCAGTTTCGTCAGTGGGATCTGCTTGGCCTTCGAATACCAACGCGAGGTTGGCGAGGGAACTTTTGTTACTTGCACTGTCATCAGCGAGAGTATTAAATACGGATGGCCTTACTCACTAAATATGAGCCTTAAAGTGACCAACAATCTCATTGTTGTCCGCGCGACAACGCTCAACAAAGAACTGCAGACATTGATATTAGCCTCAGGCCACACTTCGTGACACTGTCTTACATCCTCTGCACCAGGTGTTGTAAACGCGAACGCAAGACCGCCGTCTTGGTTGACAACGCTGCCGGCCATAACGAAAGCACCTTCAAATGCATGAGCCTTGGCCATTGACGAGAACTGTGCATGTGTCAGAAGTAGCCGTCACCGGAAAGTAGACTCAACAGACCGAAAGTGACATCTTCTTGGTGAGCTTGTTGAAAAGTTGCTGACGCTGTGCCATAGTTCTTTCAACCTCCCCTAGTACCGCAGCCTCCTCAAACGTCGACAATATCTCCTGCCACGTATCTGTGTATTCCCTGCGGAACAGCTGGTAACACTTGGCCATCTGCGATGCTTCATGGGAGTCAGCCCTCCTCAGCTGGGGTCTACGATAGCAAACTTACTGGGCGTGGCCTCAACGACATCATTCTCTGGTATCCTTGCCGACTCTTGAGCCTTGTGAGCCATAAAGTACTTTTGATATAAGTTCCACCCGTTGGCAGAGTTGAGGCGGGCAAATTGTTTCGTGAAGCGGGCAACTACCTGATGGAAGGGCATCCCAGTTCGACGAGAGAGCTGGGTGAATTGCTCATTGATGTCCACAAAGCCTTGTTCGAGCATCTCTACCACAGCGGTCGTTGGTCTCCCTAAGTTGGACACTGGCTCCGCACCTGCCGCCTCATCAAATAGCGGCAATAGATCCTGAGACTCATCGTGAGCACCGCAATCCGGCACGTCCACCGAAATATGCCGAGGGTCGTACACAAGGATGGCATCTGAGTCGTCATGGTGCCCTGTGGGGGATGGCGTTTCGCACCGCTCTGGGAGATCATGTTGGTATACTGATGCGTCTAGCAGGTCTTGCCTTTGCTGACGAGGAGTCTCGTCGTCCGAGCCTCCATGATCGATGGCGGAGACCTCGGCGCTTTTAGTCGCCCCAACAAGACGATTAGTCAGACCGCGCGGCGAGACAAACCACTCCAGAGTGGTCTGCGTGCTGCACGGCACAGGCAAGCCTTCGAGCGTGTAGTCAGGACATTACGCCAGTAGATGCCAAGAGATGCGACGTACTTATTGCGGTTTTTGGATTGGATCCTGCATCATCCGAAATGGGAGGAGGCGTTGCGGCACAACTGCTTGAGGGTGCCGGAGGTACGATGTCGCCTTCAAGTGTGTAGTCAGGGCTGCGCTAGCAGATATCAAGGGATGTAACATACCTTGTGCGATTTTTGGTTTGAACCCTGCATCATCCAAGATGGGAGGAAGCGTCGCAGGACGACTGCCTGAGGGTGCAGGAGGCGCGACATCAGAACTTTGCACCTGTGACGCGTCTGCTGGAAGTAGGCATATTAGATACTATGAAGATACGTAAAGAAGACATACTTACTTGCTTTCGTGGCAGGCTGAGTGAACAACGAGCAAACGCCCGGTTGCTCTGAAGGGAAAAGAAGACTGGCACACCGGACTGCAGCCTCGTCAGGTGGATCAGAAGGGGGGGGTTTGACGAGGAAAGGGTCGTCGTTTTCTTCATGGACCGTGTCCAGCAGTCGGGTGCGCCGCACCGCGGCATCCCGGACAATGCCAGAGTCACGGCAAGTCGCCTTGAGTGTCGTGCGTAACCGTGTAGGTGTCAGAACTGGCAGAGGAGACGGCAAACGGCGCCCTCCGCCAACTTGCTCTTCCTCCAGGCCTTGCAGGGAAACTTCGACTTGTTCTGCATCAGGTGGACGCAACCGCGGCGCAGGCGCAGCATGAGGGTTGAAATCACAGGATTCCATCTACCGTAGGGATCGATGTTACGACGATGTATACTTACACTGGACGCAGCAAGAATATTTACCTGCCAGTGGTCCAGATTAATAAAGTATCGGGGCCGCGGCTTTGCATTTCGTGGACAGAGCGACATGTATGTAGAAGCGCAATGGAAGGACGATTCAGAGTAGCTAAAAGTGAAGTGTTGAGATCAGTCGGAGAAGGTACCGTAGTAATTACTATGCGAATCAACGTACCATCACAAAAATGGATTGCTGCATTGGAACAGTGGCAAGGCAGCAAGCCAATAAGGACGGACGGCTCGCTCTTGATTCGAAGTAGATGAATACCGATTGGAGATCACCATGTTCTACAAGTAAAAACGTGGTTGAGAGATACGGATAAAGTGTTCGCAATTTCTGAGGGCACGTACCTACTTCTTTAGCGCTTTGCCCCCCCAACATGTGAGACTGAGTTGCAATGGAACGGCGTATGCTGACTCTGCTCTCAGGTATTCAGCTCATCAGGCTCGCGCGGCCAGATCACGCACCTCAGTACAGGCGCACTCTTCTGGGTCGCCTGCCACCCTCATGCTCAGAGCGTCCCAGTTGACATGGGTGCTAGGTCGGTTCAATAGCCGAGAAAGCCACACGTTCCGAAGCCAAGCAGAGACAAGGGTTTTCTTCGATGGGATCGTGACCGATTTTGACGCAAGATGGCCCTTGCGTGACGCACTCTTCCCTGATATCCCGTCGTCGATCGAGCTGGACGACTTGCAGCAACAGGTGGTCGCAGCGCAACGAGAGCGACTGTGCAAGGTGAGTCATACAGAGGTCACGTGTCCCTCACGAACTCAAATCCGACATACAGCACATCCAGCGCTTCTGGAAGTGGGTGCTCTATGGCCTGTATCACTTTCACCTGGCCTTTTCAACAGAAACCGGTTGACTCGGATGTGAGGGCCCGCAACCGTGGACCGTATTTCTACCTTCGTAAAACAAGTAAACTAGTACGTACTAGCTTGCGAAAAACACGGTCAATGTACAGTGAAGACTGCCGCGTCCAGAGTGATCAATACCGCGATGGCCATGCTCGATTGTGAAGCATGGGTGGTAAACTCGGCATGTGAACCCCGGCAACGTGCCTCGAGACGGGCACCACTTCTTGCTTGTCTTTAGCACAAGGATTCGATATCCCCTGCCGTAGACTGCACGAAACAACCACCGTGCAAATCAGGGCAGGACGGTGGTGCGGGTACTATGACACTGTATCCGGTGTTTTGCCTGCGCCGGGCAGTACGGGAGGCTTGTCAGGCTTCTGCAGGTCACCTCTAGGCCAAGCCCCGTACGCGTGGATTTCGCATAAAAGACGTCGAGCCAGGTCAAATTCCCAAAAAGAAAACCGATCGAATCCCCCCATGTCTTGCCAAAGCGTTGCCAACGATCGCACCGTAGACGTCTTCATCCCGCCCGGGGTCACTATCCACTCGGTGTCGGTGACCTGTGACTATGAGGCTAGCCACGTGGTAAGTGGCTATGACTAGGTACTCACTGCCAGTGTGTTTGGCTTGACCGAGTCCTCAAAGATGTTCCGAGTCCATTTCGCACCCGGCGCGCGAAACAATTTACATTCAGGCTGCCACTGGCGCGGGGCATCTGCCGTGAGTTTTTTTTTCCTATCGTGGCAATCCTCATTTAATATCGTATTAGCAACCCGCTGAGTCCGAGTCGCCGGCGCATTCCACGCAAGAAGACGAAAGTGCCAGGACGCCTTCCAATTCGCCTGTTTTGTCGCCGGGGGCCCTTCCGCTGGTAGTGGCAGAACCTGGAAATTTACTGTACACGGTCCCATCAGTAGCGGTAAGTTCTCTCGTGGTTATCAGCGTGCAATGTCACTAACATGCTACCTACGCCGACAGCCCTACTGTTTGAGGAGTAAGACGGTAAAGGCCAGACTTGGACGGCTTGACTCAGGCAGCACAGACGGCGACCAGCCTGAAGGTACTTCGCGTCAGGCGGCGGGTCATTTTACTCCGATTGGTCGTGAGACTCGGAAGCGCCGCGTTAGGAAGAGTGCACCCGCGTAGTTCCTAACTGTAATATCAGATTACAGAAAATGATTATTCGAATCATGTTGCCGCATCGTGTTCTAATCGCGCAGGGATCTGCAGATGTGCAATGTCTTACATGCTTCGTACGTCAGAATGGCATTGTTCGCGACTCACGGGACTGGCATGCTGTGGGAACAAGATATCAGCCATTCTAAAGGCTAGTGGTACGTATGTACATGGTTCAAAATCGTGTCGCTATTCGCTATTCGTAGTGGTAAACATTGGATGATTACAGAGGGTACGTGGGAGTAGACGATCGGGCTAGACTGCGTGGTCAACAGACCACGACGGGGTGGGGTGGCAGCGCGCAGAATAGGGCAGATGCACCCCGTTGACGAACCGGATGCGCGGGCTGTAGAATCTGACAAGAGTGCGGGCTGCCAGAACGTCGACAACGATCGCACCATAGATGTCTTCATCCCGCCGGGGGTCACTATCCACTCCGAGGGTGTCGGTGACTGTGACTATGAGGCTAGCCCTGTGGTGAGTGACGACTAGATGCTTACTGCCATTGGCTTGACCAAGTCCTCAAAGATGTTCCGAGTCCATTTCGGGCCCGGCGCGCAAGGACATCAAGTACGACGCATCTGCCGTGAGTTTTTTTCCTATCGTAGCAAAACTTTTAATATCGCGTTAGCAAGCTGCTGCTGAGTCAGATCTCACGCAAGAAGACCAAGGCACTGGGACGCCTCCCAATTCACCAATCTTGTCCGGGATCCTTCCGCTGGTAGTGGCAGAACCCGGAAAGTCGCTGTACACGGCCCCATCAGTAGCAGTAAGTCCCTGGTGGTTATCAGCGTGTAAATGTCACTGACACGCTACAACAGCCCTACTGTTTGAGGAGTAAGACAATAAAAGCCAGGCTTGGACTGCTTGGCCCAGGCAGCGTGGACGACGACGAGGGTACTTTGCCTCGGGCGGCAGGTTACATCACTCCAATACTAGGTCGCGAGAAGAAGCGCCCACGTAGTTTAC
The DNA here is from genome assembly GCA_038094295.1 of Tylopilus aff. beelii. Taxonomy (NCBI): domain Eukaryota; kingdom Fungi; phylum Basidiomycota; class Agaricomycetes; order Boletales; family Boletaceae; genus Tylopilus; species Tylopilus aff. beelii. The sequence goes on along the minus strand of JBBPTU010000645.1, from coordinate 9,321 downwards.
TTCTTCATTGTAATATCGTATCACGATCTCCGTACTTGTCTCGCACTACTACTACTGATCGTGCGTGATGAGATAATAAAGATACTCTGCCACCCTTGGCACCATGCCTATGATCGCAACACGCGAGACAAAGTCCGCTTCCGTTGTAGACTCTTTGTACGCATTGACCATTTTGTCAACGTCTGCGAGGGAATGACCATGAGCGATAATGTAGCGGGATGCTCCCACCCCAAGCACTTGAGCCTTTGTTTTCAGCACGTATGATAATTCCTCCAAAGTACATAGTTCCACCTGTTGAGGGGGCAACGAACATATAGTCCTTGCCCTCGCTTCGTTCACGTTGTGGCCGCGTCGGAACATTTTCGGCATGTCGGCATCCACCCCTCTGACAATCAGGAAGCAAAGCGCTTCCCAAACGCTGGTAGTCTCCATCCAGCGTGGGTACATGAATGATCCTTCAGACCATTCAGCAGCTTCTCTGCATGGGTACTTGGGATGAGTTCGAGTTCAGCGCAAACAAACTACTCACATCGTGCGGTGGATGCCACAAGAGGTCCCGATGACAACCGGGTAAAAACGGTGGGTGCAGGTGCCATGCAAATCAAGGAGGGCAGGTACACAGTCTTCGATGCCGTCCAGCAGTCCCTGTGGACTAGCTTCTGTACCGAGGCGTGCAGCGACCGGTTGCAACAGAGACCGAAAGCATCTTGCTTCTGCTTGTGAAATGCATTCGATGGCGAGTGGGAGTGGCGGCATATGCCGCCCACACTGGATTGAAGGACTATGACAAAGTTTGGTGTCTGAGCCAGAGCCCGCACGGAAAAAAAACGCACCATTGTCCCTTGTAAACACCAGGGTTGTTACCACCAATAACCAGCCAGATATGCTCGGAGGGACTCATGAAATGAATGAACAGTTCAGGTAGGAAAAAAGGCAGTTCGAAAGCCCACCTTTTATCGCAGACGCTCGCTCGAAACATCTCTTGCAGTGAGCTCAGAGGCTAGCAGTGCAGATTACTCGAACGGCATTGAACTTGCTCAATGTAGTGCATGTGGACGTCGTCATGCTACTCCTATCGCGAAGTTCATGGAGAATAGATGGTAGGATGGAGAACTCAACAGCGGCGAGGCTATCGGGAGAATCAGGCGATACAAGCGAGAATGCTACCATTTCTGGTATCGTTGTGGCATTCACCGAATAAATTAAAATAATTTGGCCTTTACGGTGGTAAATTACTACGGTGCTACTGGAAACGGAGAACGAGCGACAGGAGGAAGTGTCGGAATGCTTCCATATCTGACTCTCTCAGCGCAGTGGTATCGCCACCCTTCAGCACAGCGCTAATTTGAGCTAGCACCCATAGACCACAATCAATGTCGTTTGTCTGAACTGCTTCCACCTGGAAAAGGGTCAATGAGAAGTGCTGCCGAATAGTTGCATATGCATACTGAAGTAGGAACAGCTGTCCACTCGCCAGCGTCAATGCGGGTGACGCCATGCTTGTCTACTGCCAGTTTTGAAAGGCGCGTGATCAACTTAGCTATGTCCTGAAGAAGCAATTAGAATCAGATGTCGTTCCCGTGACAGTGAAGGCTTACCTGGAGATCTGCTTTCCAACCGCGCCGCTCGGCAAAGCTGTCAAAGAGGAGAAGCCGGTGGGCCGCCACATGGATCGTGCAGAGAACCCAATGTCCACATGCTGATGGGCGGTGTATTGGTAGTATCCAAATAGACTTCTCCCAATAGTTTGTCCACGACATGTTTCGCCAGATGGTGGCGTCATCAGCGTGATACCGGATGCGAGGTAGGTCGTGAGTGGAGAAGATGGCGATTTGATGCGAAAAATCAGACTTAAGGTGGGAATAAAGGAGCGCAGCGCAGCCATTGATGCAGATGTCGTTCAATCGGGCCCGCGGCTGTTGGAGTATATCAATAGTTTTGTGATCGAAAATGAGCACTGGGAATCCATCTGTACGAGGGCGGACACATTCACTGATATCTCCAGCAACACCCCTAGGAATGTTGTGTGGGGTGGAGATATCGATGGGTTGTGGTATCAAGTGCTGCTCTCGAAGTGAACGGCGTGTTGTACCGCAATGAAAGGAGTCTACTTACGGTGACGGAGCTCCATAGAAGTGTCAGGGTGAGCGGTGTGCCTTGATCGTCTTCTTCGTCCTCGTAATCTCCGTCATCCAATACATCGTCTAGCAGTGCTTCTGCGGGCTGGGGGGGTTCTTTGACTGAATCGAGCCCTATGATATCACCGCCGTCTTCTTCAAGGTCCTCTATTGCAGGTATTTGGCATGTGAGCGGCGGCAGCCATTGAATGTCCGTGGGGCTGGATACTTCACCGTACAACAAACCTGCAAGGCGGACAGCCAACTCGGCGCGACTGGAGTAGCGTGCCACCGATGCAAGCGGGGTCGCCCAGTGGTTGTGTAGTTCGAACATCTCCTCGCGACGATGCTGCAGCAACGCTCGGAAAAGGGATGCTGCATAAGTTCAGATATGGAATGAACTTATTGGTGAGGTACGCACCAGCGGGATTTCGTAATGCGACCTCCACGGCGAATAATTCAGCACCGAACCACCGGCACATGTTATCTGCCTCGGTGCCCAGGCGCTGCTGCTCCTCGCGACAGCGGTCTCGTTTTAGTAATGCTCGGATGCCCTCGCGTACCTCAATATCTTCTAACCATCGGGGTATATCGCCGGTTGCGGGGGATATCCAAACATCTTGTAGTAGACTCTGGTCGCTACGAAGGTCGGCAAGCTTGGTCGGAAGTGGCGTCGGAAGTGGAATGGCGAATGCCGGATCGTATAGGTCCTCGAGTGTCTGACAATAATTATTGAATTTCTTGATTGCTGCCATGAGAGCTGGCTGCCGTTTCGCGATAGCTTTGCGCGTCTGTTGGTGGAGTTTGGTACCTAGAGTGGCACTCAGTGTTGGGCGCAGTTGTTTAGTATGGGACGGACCAAGCGTCTTATCTTTGCCACCTACAGCGCGATCGAGCTTGTCCCACTCGAAAAAACTGCCGATTGCTCTTTTGCGGATGTTGATCTTGAGATCTCGCGCCATGAATAGAGTTTGAACGAACTGCAGGGGAACCCCTTCCAACTGTGGGAATTCGGCGTGTACATTTAAGGATGCGTATAACGTGTTGATCTTCTCGAGGAGGCGGTTCTGGCTGCGTTCCATGCTATTGAGGACTTCGAGGGCATCTTTAGTTGTGGGGTCTTTCTCCATGGCTGCCCGCGCAGTTTGGAGAGCGCGTTCTGAAGCATCCAGGTCAGCCTGCAATGCGAGAACACTGTCAAGTTCTTTTTTAAGCCTGACAGGGGCATCTAGATACAGTGAGATGACTCGAAGGCGGAGGAGAGGGTAAATTCACATACGGGCTCTGATTGATAGTTGTGCTGCACGTTGGGCACACCATTGAGACCTGAGTTCTGCCGGCGGAACACTGCTGCCGTCCAAGACTTGTTGGGCGACGGTGCTCTGTTCACCAATGCCTTTCTTCATTCGGCGTTTCAGCCATGAACCTAATTCCCTGCGCATCTCGTGACCGATGGCCGAGGCTTGGCGATCGATCAACCAAATGCGGCGCTGGCGCTGACAATACATTAGTCATAGATCTCCCGGCAGTCGACCTAAATTACCGAGGACGCTCGTTCTATCCCAATCAGTTTGATGAGACGCGACCATAACCGCTCCGTGCCCTCACCATCAGACAGACCAAGACCTTCTGTAAGGCGAGGGTTGTAGACTAGTTGGCAAGCCCACTCGTGGCCATAAGCATGCATTGCGGTCGTAGCGAACCGCAGACGGGACACAATGTCGGGCTGTAGTATGTCATACTATCTTTGGTCAGATTGAGCGCACAAGGTAGATAGGAACGTGGCGTACCTGGTGCAGGGAACGGTCTGTGACACATCCGACGTCGTAGAAGACGGTCACCGTGGCAACTGATGGAAGAAATGAAAAGAAGTGTTCAATGAGTGAGATGCAGTACTTCTGCTGCTCGCCAGGAGAGTCGATATTGGCGAAAAAAAGCGGGATGTCATGACGGCATATGAGTGCCATCACGCCGGTGTCATCGAAGCTATCCATGGCCGCTTTTTGCTTCTTACCGTCCGCGGCTTCGTAAGACGATTCACACTGGTCAACAGCCGTGTCGGGTACCCGAGTAGTAGAGCTTCTGGGAGGGCGCTTGCGAGCTTTCAATATCCGTTGGCCTACAGTGTCGACTTGAGTCTTGGGGATGAAATACTTTGGCTCGTAGAAAATGGGACCGTCTCCGGCAGAGCGGCGGTGGCGATGGTGGAAATTGCCGTCTGTGGCTACGTGAATGTCACCGCCTGCGGTGAGTGGGTGACCATAGGTATTCCCTCCGAAACACGCGGGACAACGCTGGACCAGAACGGATGAACACGAAAGTAAAGAAATCGTATTGGTGACAGGGACTGAAGGCATGTCCACATCTGGCTGAGAATCGTCAGGGTGATCTGGACTGGACTCGGAGGCCGCGGAGGCTGCCAACAGCTGCGCTTCTGAGAATCGGGCCCGAGCTTCTGCGAGAAAAGAATCGACGCGATGTTCAACCTCGACTTGAAGAACATCGAACCACTGGACGGCCTGTCCAAGACTACGCCTGAACGGTTCATGTACGGTTTTCCCCTGCGATGTGATTAGTAAAGACAATGTAAACGAATGGTCGACATTACATCTCGTCCATGCATACGAAATCCTCGGCGGGTGTAGTGTGTATTCAGCGCTGACGCCAATGCATTGATGGCATCGCATGAACGCTCGAAAAGAGCTCTATAAAACAGTAGAAGCTCGATTGAGACTGCCATGCGAGGCTGTGCTGGCGCAGTGGGGAACAGACCGGCCTGTAGCAGAACTTGAGGGAGCGAAGTACATTCACACGAACACACTTCGACCGTCGAGAAGTCTGGAAAATTGCAACAGATTACCTGGATTGATATGCGAGTGAGGAAGAAAGTGGCGAAACGAACGGTCGTAATAAAGGCAGACGAGTGATGCTTTCTTTAGTTCACACCTCTGTCTGCAGCAAGACAAGGTCGTCTGAGGGAGAGGAACTGGCTTTCCAAGAGTCCCGGCAGTATACAGGAGAAACGGATCAATCAAGGTCGGGATAAGCGCTTTCCATTTGTCGGATTGGCGGGTTGCTTGGGCCGATGATGCCGGATTTTTGAAGGCCGGGATGTCACTCGGGTCGTATAGTCCATGATCCGTAGTTGCTTCTTCAAATGCCAGGGGCATATCGACTTCAATGGGACGGTAAGCTTCGTCAGGCTCAGCAGGTGTGGGCGTTGAGAATGAGGCCGTAGCCTGGTTAGGATTGCGTAGCGCATCGAGGCGCTCTAATGCTCGCTGGCGCTTGTTGTGACGGCCTGGAATTAGAACATACTGCTGTGTTTTCTTCCTATCTCGTTGCCTGCGCGGAGAAGTGAAATGCTGTCCCAGTCCTGTAGTAGTAGTGGGCAACGCAGCGCGGGTCCCCGGACGTGGAACCATTACCAGTGGTGAGAGGGCAAAGGTAGGAAATGCCTGCAGGTGCAGTAGACTGCCGTTAATATGCTTGTCTGCCTCATGGATGCCGCGAGACGATCCACCCGAGGGGTCTGCGGGTGCGTTCGTGGCTGCGGTGTTCTATTGATAGATGCTCGGTAATTGCCGGCGCAGATGGTGACCCCTTATGGCCCATTTTGCCTCGACAAGGAACCCCCCCTTAAAGGGGACTAAAAGGTCCGAGAAGTAGTGCCTGAGGTGCCCACATCTATACCGGTTCGGTGAGGTTCGCGGTGCAAGAAAAAAGAACCTAACAATTTAGTGCTGATGATGAATGGACGATCTGAAAAGTTATTGGAACGACCCTCAAGGAGATCCCTTGCAGTCTTGTCCGAATTGAGGATGATGATATCCTTGCCCAAGAGGCGAGAATAAACTATGTGACCTGCAAGATTATTGGGTTGAGTAGGCTATATTGAAGGGAGCTTACTGTCACTTACCGTACGTTTTTGCCCACTCCGTGTATGTTATCCATGGAGTATTTGCATCGACCCCGATGATATTCCCAACCCATGGAATTCCCAGAGGTCCGGGAGGTAATGGGCAAGAAGTTTGGCGCTCAATGGCTCGTCGTCCGAGATATAGAACCGCGACACCACCAAAGACCAGAGAGGCCGTTGTCGTCCAATCGGACATGAAGCAGGGGGTAAACACTGATAGCAGACTTACTTAGACTAGTACTAGTGCCTGCGAAGCTCACTTATGTAGGAGACGAAAACTGGGTTTGCCGTCTTATCACCGTTTTCGTCGTCTCACAGGTTAACTCGGGGGTTAGTACTGTAATGGACTTCTATGGCATCGCACAACAGCGGGGGGAGTTCCCGGGACAACGCATCAAGACATCCCCACACGAGAAGATGATGAAAAGAAGACTTAGTCATCCCTTGAATTGATCCGTCCACGCATCTGCTTCCGGTCATAAGTGCAAGTTATCTGTTTCGCTCACAAGGCAGGAAATGATATAATTTCCATCTCTTTGTCCTGCAACCCCCACAAGGTATTTATGGGGTATTCTCATAGTGGAGCTCGATGGTAGCGGGTCTGATCCTTGGAAGCGCGTGGAGCAAATGTGAGCCGAAAAGAAGTACGTTGAATTTGAAATGAAATGCAGCAACTCCGATGCGGCTCTTCCCAAATATGTACTTCTTCTTTGCCTCATTCTTTCCTCCGCAATTGATCCTGGTGCTGCGCTGCGCATAGTTTCACGACAGTGCTGACAGCGGCTCAGGCGAACCGTACAGCGATGAACAGCGTCACGACGAACCCTGTCCTATGATCAAGAATCTATCCCGGGCGCTCTGTAGGTTCTTGAGTACTCAAACAAACACACAGATCCTTAGCCATTGTTAGGCTAGAAATCCTAACCAGATGTAGAAGCAACAACCACCGGCTTTTGGGGTGCGTCTCTCGTTGCTGCCAGTATACCCTTCTCCTACGAACCATCGGGTGCTGTAATTGTTGAACCTGATTTTGACTTGGCACCGCAATGTTACATTAGTCGCTGGATAAGCGCCCTCTTACCATGTTGTAAGTGACGTCATGAACCTGCGCTGCATTGGACGTTCTGACGTGGGCACTGGTTCCATTGTCCCATTTTGATCGTAGTTACATGTGATGCACACGAAGGGACGCGGTTCAAACTTACGACATGCCATGTGGCACTTCGTCGCTCCGCCCGCCGTCCACGCAGATTTGATGACACCGGGGCTAATGCTCGATCATGCTCGATTTATGTTACACAGGGATAGTGCTTTATTCATCAATAAATCGCTTAAGTTTGAGGACTGAACTCAAAGACCGTGATTGATGGAGTATCGAGGTCGGAAGCGATGCGTCAAGTATAGCCGATGCCTCGTCGCTGTCGCCGTAGACATCGGCTGGGCGTAACGTGCCACGAGCGACACATCCTAGTTCAGCCTCGTCACTTGAAGGCAGAGCATTCTAGTCAGCCCGGGTGGCAAAAAGCGCTGTCCTGAGACCGCTTTCAAGGGATCACCCTGCGATGCAACGACCTACTTCAATATAGGGAGGGAGATGCTTATCTGCATATTGTCAATACTCCACCCTAGCTGGATTTGTCTGATACACAGATTCGGACGACGGCATCTTTGCCAATTTGGGTGACGTCGAAAAGCTAGTCTTGAACCTTCCGTTTTTGGGCCCTGCTGCTTGTCGTGCCCAAAAACAGAAGATCACAAGGTCATCTGAGATATAGACCAAATCGTTGTGCCGAGCATCCGGTTGTCCCGGAGCGATCTGGCAACTTCCATGATCATCGCCTCAGCAGTGACAGGATCTAGAATGCATGAAATTTAATTCACATCTGACTCCGAGTCGGACTCGGAGCATCTGCCATGCAATATTCTGACACAGTTACGAGTTCACAGGCATAGGTGACACAGCACTCCTACAAGTCCTTTTTGTACCCGAATCCTACGCCCTGCTTGAACGCGATCGTACATAACCTATCCCTGGAGAGAAAAGAAGGAACAATTGAGTTAAGGCGTACTGGCAGCGATTAGCTTCTCCAGTTTCTCCGCGTCCATCCCCTCGGACCTCGGAACAATCCTGCACTTGAACGGAAGTGGATGCCTTGGTAAAATTAATATCAGCACACCCTTGCACAAGAAAGGACGTCAATCGTGCGCAACTCACACTACAAGCCCGCTTGCAAACTTTAGCTCTACTGGGATCTCTTTCCCATTGTCATCCAGGGACTTCAGAATTTTGTACACGGCCAACACGCGAACCATGGCGGTCCACAAGGTTGTGTCAGCAAAGTGCCTCCCAATACACATGCGTCGACCGTAGCCAAACATGATGTTGTCGACATCACTGGGTTTGAGAGAACCATCTTCGTTCAGGAACCGTTCGGGTTTGAACGTGTGTGAGTCTGGGTACTTGGATTCGTCATGTGCAATCGCCCTACACCAATCGATCAGCCTGGTCCTAGCAGAAAATCATTGACGGTAAGCTGACCACTGGTTTGTTAGGATAGTGGCACCTGTAGGCAGCATCAACCGATGCTCGGCGAAGAGAAACTGGTAAATATTCACCCTTTGGAATATAGAATCCTTCGTATACGTCGTCTTCTGTGGTAGCATGTGGCATCGCTACATGATCCAGGAGGGTTAAACGAAAAGAGAACTCCAAAAGGGAACAACTCACAGAGAGGAGCAATGGGACACCACCTGTGCATTTCTCGGATGACGGCATCTAGATAAGGCAATGAAGGTCTGTCGTCCAGTGTGGGCAATCTATCCCTGCCCACGAGGGCATTGATCTCTGCGTGAATTTTTTCCTGCACTTCTTGATGGATCACCATCACGAGAATGAATAACATAAATGTCGCGTTCGACTATTCTCCGTCAGAGTGATTATGATCAGCGCTGATAAATTGTCACACGTACAGTCTCTGATGCGGCTGGTGAGGTGGATAGTACATATTAGCACAGGTCCACAAGAAACCTCTGATTTGCATACACAAAAATGCCGTCCCAGATGCCTGCTTGAGGTTTTTCATCAAAGATTCATCGGGTGAAACGCCTTTCTCTTCCGACTCTTGAAGTGCATCGTGTACCATTGACGGCGAGACGCTGCTATCTGTGGTCTAGTGTATATGGTTACTACGTGCACGACCAATGAGAATAAAAGGCACGCTACCTCTTTTTCAAGAGCATATTCGAATGGCCGATCGAGGTACACCTTCGAATATTCTCGCGCGA
>JBBPTU010000644.1:0-19962 GCA_038094295.1 Tylopilus aff. beelii | reverse complement strand
ACGTATAAAAGCGCCACTATCAGCGCTCATGTACTTTAGTTAGATCTACGCAATCATCAGCGTAACTTACTCACGCCGCTCGAGTGAGCGAGACCTCCAACCTGGCTCGTAATTGCCATACTTGTGTCATCGTCGCCTTAACCTTTACCTATTCACTTCGGATCTTCGCACAAGCCCTCGCCCTCGTAATCGGCGAAGTAGTAAACCGCTATCGCGTTAACATAGGAACCCTTGGAACCGGCGGTGACCATCTGCTTGACGTTGTTATCTTCCTTCAGGTTCTTTTGAGCATATTGACCAGAGTCATCGCGAGTGTGGTTTAGTTCGCATTCAACCTTGCTTTCGAGTGACTCTCGAATCATCATTCCCGGCATCGGTTTGAGTCGGTTGTGGTAAGCATCGTCAATAATCTCAGCAACCTGTTGCTTCTTCTCCCCGATATGCTGAGTGATGAAGCTCATGACCTTGGGGCCAGCAATCGTGTCACCGATGCTGATACTGAAGCTGTTATGGAATAGCCAGAAGTTGACCACCATTTGGATCCCTGTGAACACTTGCTGCATGGCCTCCAGACCTTTCTTGTGGAAGACTACATGGATCAACCCCCTTGCGTTGCTCCGATAGTTTTCTTGTCCACGATCCCAAACAGGATTTCACCATTGTTGACCATCATACAGTCATCAAAGACAGGGGATTCAATGACTTTGGATCGGGTGCGTGGTGAATGTTGATACCCCGAGGAATGACCATGCTCAAAATCTGTTTCCCTGTCCAAAGGGGCTTCGGCTTGATGATAGCAGGGGTGGGAATATCGCCATCCCAATTAGGGACCCAAAGGAGGATGTTTTGGACATGATTCTAGTCCAAGAATGTATCTCACAGGGTAAACTTGCGAATACCACACAGCGCATCCTATATGATACCCATTATGGGCTCATTCGCCTGCAGGGATATAATCTACGGGAATTTCATAAAGCACTCTGATTTCAAAACCAATGACCGACCTGGCGTGGAACCCATGCAATCTGACTCAGTTTGGTGTGGGTTTCTTCAGACTGGGGTATGCTAGTGTCCCGCTGAGTCAAGGGGACAAAGGAGCTTGAATTAGGAAAATGTACTGCATATTCATTTCATCACCATCGAAGTCGGCGTTGTAAGGTGGCGTAACAGACAAATTAAGACAGAATGCTGTGTACCCAACGAACAGTCAGCCGTTCCAAAACCAAATCTAGAAGGGAATGAGAATGTACTAGAATATGACATGAACTTCACCCAATGGCTCATCATACTCATCTTATGCAAACTGGGCTGCCAGTTAAAAAGAATAAAGCTGACGGTTACGCACGACGTCAGCCTTGTAACAACTGGCAACCTCGAAATGAAACCACTTACTCTCTGTCTTTGAGATGTCCCTCGACAATCCACCCATACTGAAGGAAAGCATCGGCATGTTTGTTGTATCACAGGTCTATGCATTCACCCGTATCCTGAACAACGTATCTCACCTGGGACATGTTGAAGGGCCATTTTGAGCAAGCTCCTGGAGGTAGGTGATGTTGTATGGTGTTATTATAACCACAAGCGATTGATCAGCTTTGGATCCTTGCCATAGCAGAGTAAACACACCTCACTCAGGATGTGTCAAGTTCATGGCGATGCTCCTTGGTACAAACCTCCAGATTGGGATCTCCAGCAATGACAATCAGCACAGAAAAGTCCACACATGCCCTCATGAAATTGCACAGGTTCGTTGACGTCGCCTTCACCTCTCTGCTCTTTGTGTTCATCAGTTTTGCAAACCCTTGATCTTGCAGTGTGTCCAGCCAATGGCCGTCTGTCCTTCGCAAATGTGCCATATCTTGTCAGAAAAGTTAGGGTCAAGGTAGTAGGCACAGGGGGTTTGGCGATCATGCCACAGTGGTCGTGATTTCGCATGGCAGAGCAGATTTGCAGATGCTGATTGCATCCCACATGAGGTCGGCGATGGGGCTTGTCCTGCAGGGATGTAATCTACTGGATTTTCATGTCATTGTCCAAGAGAGAAATTAGTTACTGACCTGGTGTGGTACACACTGCAATCTGACTCAACTTGACATGGGTTTCCTTGGGATGGGGTATACTGGAATTTCAGTCATGCCATGTGAACTGCCAATTGTAGTTGAGTAGATGTACTGGTTCATCTTGTTGCTATTGAAGTCAGCATTGTAGATGATAAATAAATGGTGATGAACCAATGTGTGACTTGTGTTCATAGTGAATAACTTGCCAGCTGGGTTGGCAGAAGGCACATATTCTGTTGGTCATTGATGAAAAGGAGCAGTTGAATGGTACGCATGGGTTATCCCATTGTTATTGAAATGAATGCCGTAGGAGACGAACAGATAGGTAATGAACTGGTGAACTTTGGTGGACACTTGTAGCGAACGACTTGTTGACTGGACTTTGTATGTCTTCAACAGGAGTTGTACCTTGGGGTCATTGATAAAAAGGAGTGGTTGGATGGACGTATGCCAGTGAGGGTGAAACATTAGCAAGTGGAGTTGTTGATAGAGAAGAGCATTTCAGGTGTCAATGGACGAGATGCTGGCAAGAAGGCTCGGAGGGTTTGAGTCGTTGATAAGGAGTAGCTCAATTGGGATGCGAAAAGAAAGTGTCAGTGTAGAAGTTGGAGGAGGTTCGCTTCCAAGTTAGGCAGTGACAATTGCCAGTGTTATGGTAGGTCATGTCCATGTACTAGGACAGTCCTTGCAGCAAAAAGGGTGCTAAATAGGTATCATACTTGTACATATATACATGGTAGCGAACACTGTAATTATGAAACTGCAAAGAAAAAGTCTTTGTCGAAATATTTGTTCAAAAAAAAGGACTGTGAAGAAGACATGCAATTACTTGAGGTAAGTCGACTATCTGCTCTGGGACCAAAATGGGGAACAATGTGAGTGAAGGACCTAAGTTGATCAAGAGGGAGCACTTTGCCAAGCGGGGAGCCTGATGCGCGTCTCGCTCGTTTGAGTACATGCAAGCTGGTCATACGCTCAACTGAACCAATTAGTTGAGCCTCGATGTCGAAGCGTTAAGTGTAGACTAAGAAGTGTCCCGAGAAGGGACTGACCTGACCCTGTGGTGATGCGGGACACATGATAAGCCAGACACTAACGATGGCATGTCCTATTGAAGAACCTCAGTAACAATACTTTATAGAAAAAGATGGTTGATACGTGCCTTGCAAACCACTGGAGGGCCAATGACATTGCTCATCCACATTTATGATTGCTGAGTCGTACTGCCCGTTCTTGAACGAGTTATCTGGAGGCCAGGTGTGAATCATGAAGGTAGGACCAGTGGTGGTTGGATTGAAATATGATTTTTGCTGCAGGCAAACCTTATATCAGATATTGAGCTCCTTGAAAGGGAGATGCACATCAGGCACAGCCCTTCTCTGACTGCCGAAACTATGAAAGCGATTGGCAAGATCACCCTCACAATTTATAAACTTGCCTAATGCTGCACGAAGGTCAGGTAGGTCAAATTTTTCAGCGACAGTGTCGATGGGTATGCGGCACAGCGATGGGTCAAAGTTTAAGTGAACTGCTGTCGAGCAGACAATGAATGTCCATAGCGGGCAGGGGACAGAATCAGGTGGTGTGACAGAAAGTCTGGTGGAAACGCTAAAAAAATCAGTAGCACTGCGCTGCGGAGCCCATATGTCATCTAAGACACTCTCATCCTTGCCGTCATCGTATTGAGCACTATCTTCCAAGATCTCTTCGTCTGCATCCCGAGAATCCTCTGCCAGTGTAGTCTGATGTGAAGAGGCCAATGCACGTAGAGTGGTTGCAGTATCAAAGAGTCGACACTTTTCTTGATGGTCGAGGTAACGACAGATTTGAGCCTCGTAGTTATGGCGGTTTGTCATGGACGCAGGATCTTTAATGACTTCGATATGTGCATGTTCAGTAGTATCTGCTGACCATTGTAATATGGAGCCAACGCACTGGACACTTGGAGCGACACTTTGGAGCAATTCCAGTTTCAGGATATGCCAGTGCTTAAGAATTGTGGTTGTCTTCGTGCTGCGACATAGGCCATCTTTGATGATTGAGTCTTTGTGGTCATGGAACAGTCGTAGTGCCACATGGATCTGATCACACATAGTTGAGGTGATGGCTGGAGCCTGTGAAAAATAACAGAATTCCATCAAGGTGCGAACTGCAACAACAACATCAGGATTGGTGGTGCCAGCGATGACGACAACAATATATCATTGAGCATTGTGTTTTGTCCACCCGCCAACTTGCCTAAGCTTCATAATCCCGGTGGAAAAGTGTTGGAGTCCTGTAATCTGTGGGAGTACTGAGAATCGGAAGTCGATCTCAGCAGCACCAAGAGCCTGTGTGCACCAACGAACCTCATGATCCCAGAAAATTCCGTGCCAGTGATGTAAGGCCTCAGGGGCTAAGAACTGGGATGGCTGAGCGAGTGGCCAGTCCCGCCAGAATGGATGCGATACGCCACTAAGCCGAAATGGTTCGCATGCAGCAAAGTATGCTTCAACATTGACAGGGTCACACTGGATAGAAGCTAGCTGGCTGAAAGTCGTTGCTGCAGTGCAGGATGGATGATGTTCAGGATCACCAAACTCTTTGTAAATTGCCATAGTTACAGGTGAAGTATTGACATGTACACAGGCCAACATACATGCTTTGGGTGTATCAACAATGTATGAGATTAATGGGGTGAAACAGTATCGTAGGTTGCTGATGGGGTCAGACATCATGTGGCTGATTCGTGCAGCTTCCTTGAGAGGTTGTAGGATGAGGTCGAGGCATTGGTGAAAGAGCCGAGTGCTAAGAATGCTATGCATCCTCTTGACAGGGTGAATGAATTGCGGTATTGGCATCAATGCCAGGAGAAGGAACGTGTGCAAGGAACCCTTGTTCCTGACACTCATTTTGATGTTCGCCAGACTAATCAGAAGTGGATGAGCAGCTTTACCACTGCAAATGTTTGTGATATGCGTCTTATCCGACGAAAGAATCACGCTGCAAAGTGTTGCACTGGGAGGTATCTTGGACTGAAAAGATTGATAAACGAAGATCTTGAAACAGGGAACACGTACCTTGTTAACGCGATAGCGATTTACTACTTCGCTGATTACGAGGGCGAGAGCCTGCACGAAGATCCGAAGGGAATAGGTGAATGTCAAGGCGACGAGGACGCAAGTATGGCGATTACGGGCCAGATTGAAGGTCTCGCTCACTCGAGCGGCGTGAGTAAGTTACGCTGATGATTGCGTAGATCTAACTAAAGTACATGAGCGCTGATAGTGGCACTTTTATACGTAACCATGAAGGGGAGGGAAACAACTACTATAACGAGAGATATAGTAGGAGGAGGAAAGCGTCCGAAGGGAATATGAAATACTACAAGCTCCATCCGAAGGTGATGCGAGCGGAGATGAGGAGATAAGGAAGAAGACATACTGCGGACTGCGCAAGGCAGTGACACGCTTCTAATGAGTCCGTATGGCGGTGTACAGATAAGATCAGATCGGGAACAAGAAAAGAAAGGAAAGCGATGCAAAGAAAACAGGTACCCAGCTACTCCGTGGTTGGGCTTCCCACGTCCGAGTCCCCCATCGGATACATGAGGTATAGGTCGCGGTCCGAGGTGCTAAGGAGGCCCGCTTGAACGAAGGCTTCAGTAGCGCGATCGATAGTGTGATGTAACTCAGCGTATCGCCTCTCGATCTCCTCCCAGCCTGTAACATTACCCTCTTGTTGTGACTGAGGCTCCGACTCAGTAGCCGTCGGGGTCTCCCTCGTTCCAGACGACGACGTTGTCGTCCCAGGTGTACCAGTCAAGATCGCAGCATTCCGCCGCAGAGTGTCCTCTAAGACCGCAGCTAGCGCAGCGGTAGGGATTGCGGGGGCAGGAGTACTGGGGGTGTCCTGGGGCACGGACGAGACAGAACTTACAGGTGTAGAGGGGGCAGTTGGGACGGAAATGGGTATCCTCGTCGCAGGAATAGCATCGGGGCCTCTCCGGGGGAGCAAGGCCGGAGGGATTGACTCTTCTGGGGGTGCGGTGTACCTGCAGAGTGGGCGGCGGACTACCGGGTCAAATCGTGGAGGGTAGGTGGTTCGGCGCGGCGAAGTATTCTCCTTGTCCCAATTCCCATCCCGCTTGGGCGACCTCCGAGTCGGTATCGCTGATTGTGTCAAGCGATGGTAGGGAAGAGGGGGGAGGACTGGGAAGGGAGGCGGAGGGGTGGGAGGCTGCGCCCAGTGGGTCGACAGAGGGGCCGGGGGGAGGCGCGGCTGTGGGAAGCGGAGAGGGGGTTGGCTGCAGCTGGGAGGAGGAGGAGGAGGAGGGAATGGGGGTGGGGTGGCCCACTGCCAGGGGTACCGTCCCGGCGGTCCCAGGAGTTGGTCTTCGACCAAGTCTCTTCTTCCGGCTACGCTTGCCAGGAGCTCTAGCGAGAGATACGGCGGGCGGGGGGTCCGATATCCTAAGGGCGAGCTTCCCTGTAATTCGCCCCATGTACCCTCTGAAGTGTTCCAGAGGGAACGCTCCGAACAGATCATGCAGTAAGGTGTTCCGCATGTCGTAGGAGGTGCGGTCGAGGGCGGGGAAGACCCCGAGTCCTGGTAGCTCCCGGTAAAGGTCGAGAACAGCAGGAGCAATGGCGGAGACGGCAGCGGTCTTATTGGGGGTGGACTTCTTCGACCATTGGAGGAAGAGGGCTCCCCGCCGGGAGGCGTGGATGGCCTGGATCTGCTCGAGAAGGGGGTGGTTGGAGGGGAGGGCTGCGGTTTGCTCGAGCTCTGCCACTCGGTCTGGGGAATGGGTGAAGAGGTCCATGAGCTCAAGCTCGAGCTCGGGAGTGAGGAACTCTGGGAACCAGGGGATGGAGACGGGGAGAGGGTCACCGTCAGGGTAGGTGGCGTTGACATCGCAGGTGAGGACATGGTCTGGGAGGTAAGGCATGGGGAATTGGGGAAGGGATGATGCAGACGGGGTATAAGTACTTTCTCGATCGATTCCCTATTTAGTCTAGGGGTATCGCTCCGTCAGTCGGGTTCCACGTGGGATTCCAGTTCAGGTTGGATTGAGGTGGGGCGGTCGGGGCTGAATAGGTCCAGGACTGACCAGTAGCATTTGAGGCGTAGGAGGGGGCGACGACGGTGATTTGTATCGTCGTATGGGACCGTTGGATTTGAAAGACCATCCCCCTCTTGGAGAGGAGGGACGCGAGGTAGGCCAAAAACAAAAGGAAACCGAGAGTAGTGAGGGCAAAAAGGTCGCAGATAGAGAGCATGGTGGGGTGTCAGGAGCGTGGGAAGTCCTTCGGATGTAGCTGCTGATACTCTTTGAGGGCTCTTTTGGCGTGGGAAAGGTTGCTGACGGGTTCCCACGAGTCTTCCGAAGGTGCATAGCCTTTCCAAGATATCAGATATTCGGTCCGTCTTCCCACTCTCCTGTGGCGTTTGATGGTTTCAACTTCGTACTCCGCTTCTCCGTCAACCAACTGGGGTGGTGGGGCAGGGAAGCTGGGCCCATGTTCTCGGGTCGAGACTGCCGGGGAGAGTTTGGACGCATGGAATACGTCATGGATCTTCCAGGTTTTGGGGATCACTAGTCGGTAACTCAGGCGACTGAGGACTTGGGTTATTTCAAAGGGGCCGACGCGCTTCGGCCCTAGTTTTCGGTTTTTGTACTTGATCTGGAGGTCCTTAGCCTCAAGCCAGACTTTCGTTCCCACCTTCCATCCCCTGAAACGGGACGCGACCCGTTCTCTCATGTCTTGTTGTGCTTTATGGTGGGCGGCCAAGGCCTCCTTTCTGGCTTCTTCTAGGAGTTTGGCGCGGATCTCGAGCGCTGGGAGGAAGGTGGTTTTGGTCAACGGGGGGTAGGCCCTAGGTTCATACCCCATCATGAGGGAATAGGGGGTGACGTTAGTGGTGGAGTGGGTGGCGGAGTTATGGGAGAATTCAGCAAGAGGGAGCACCGCTGCCCAATCATTGGGTTTGTTTCCGCAGAATATCCGAAGGTAGGTTTCCAGTTCTTGGTTCACTCGTTCTGTCTCTCCATCCGTTTGGGGGTGGTAGGCAGTAGAGAGGGCTACGTCATAATGAAGTAAGCGGGCCAGCTCCTTGGCAAAGGCAGACGCGAAAGAAGGCCCCCTGTCCGAGATACATTTGTCATGGAGGCCAAATCTGGGGAAGACAAAGCGGAAAAAGAGGTCCGCCACTCCTTCCGCGGTGATCGTTTTAGAGCAGGGGCAAAAGATTACCCCCTTTGTAAGGCCCTGGTCGACCACGACCAAGACCGAGTCGGAGCCCCGCGATGGCGGGAGATCGGTGATGAGATCCACAGAGATCTGCTGAAACGGGCGGAGTGCCTGGGAGGGGATGGGTGACAGGCCGGGCGTCGTCGGATGGGTATTGACCTTTGCAGCCTGGCAAACTGCGCAGCCAGCGACAAAGTTACGTACATGGGTGGCCAAGCCCGGCCACCAGTAGTCCCTCGAGACTTGGTGGAGGGTACGGAAACGGCCCTCATGGCCACCGGCAGGGGAGTAATGAAGTTCACGAAGGAGTTCGGCATGCGCGGGTTCCGGAACGTAGAGACAACCTTTAAAATACAGGGAGCCCTCAATGAAGGTCCAGTCGTCCCGATGGGAGTGAGGGAGGATGGGGGAGTTATCCCGCAGGGCCTGGAGGGCGTGGAGGACAAGGGGGTCGCGCGAGGTGGAAGAAGCGATCTTATCGGCGATCGCCATATCGATCATGCGGACGAAGGCAGAGGGGGGAAGGAAGGTGATTTGGCGGTTGTCTCCGGTCGTGTCGACGTCATAGCTGCGAGAGAGGGCATCGGCGGGCCCCATGGCGGTCCCCGGGAGTGCCTGCCAGATAAGGTCAAAGTCCTGGAGAAACATTTGCCACCGGGCCTGTCTGCGGGAGAGATCTTGAGGGTGCTTAAAATACGTAAGGTTTTGATGGTCCGTAAGGATGGTCACCGGATGGAGTGTTCCTGTCAAATAGTGACGCCACTCGTGGAGCGCCAAAATGACGGCAAGCATTTCCCGGTCGTAAATGTCGTAATTTCGCTCTGCGGAACCGAACATTTTCGAAAAGTAAGCGCAGGGATGGAGATCCCCGGCGGCATCCTGCTGCATCAGGACGCCTCTGGTGGCAATGAGCGAGGCGTCAGTCATGACGGTAAATGGTTTGGTAGTATCAGGGTAACGAAGGACGGGCGCCTTGAGGAATTCCCCCTTCAAGGTGGCGAATGCCTTCTGATGGTCCGCAGTCCAGGCCCAAAGGGCTCCTTTCTTGGTGAGGGAGTGGAGTGGCCGGGCGAGGTCCGAGAAACCCAGGATGAACTTGCGATAAAAGTTACAGAAACCGATGAAGGAGTGCACCGCCTTTACTGTTGTGGGGGGTTGCCAGTTCTCGATCGCTGTCAGTTTCACTGGATCCATGAGGACAGCCCCCTTTTTGACGATCATTCCCAAATACTCTACTTCCGGGACATTGAAGCTGCACTTCTCGAGCTTCAGATACAGTTTATGTTCCTGGAGACGAGCCAGTACTTGTTTCGTCCGTAGGTCATGAACCTCTTGATCTGCCGAATGGATGAGGAGGTCGTCCATGTAAATTACGAGCCACCCTTCCGCGATGAGATCCCCGAAGATACTATCCATTAAAGCTTGGAATGTGGCCGGGGAGTTACAGAGTCCGAAGAACATAACCGTGGGTTCGAACAGGCCGAACAGGGTGCTGAAGGCCACCTTCCATCGATCGTTTGGTTGGATTTGGACATTATTATACCCCCACCGAACGTCCATCTTTGTAAAGATAGAGGAATCTTTGAGTTTGTCGACGAGGTTGGAGATAAGGGGAAGGGGATACGCGTTTTTGACCGTTCCGGAGTTTAGGTGACGGTAGTCTTGGCACGGTCGTAATTTTCCATCTTTTTTTGGAACGAAGAAGAACGGGGACGCCTGAGGGGACTTAGAGATCATGATCTTCCCGCTCTTCAGGTGCTCATCTACGAATTCCCTACATGCTTTTTGTTCTTCAGGGTTCAAGGGATATGCTTTTGCTCGTTGTGGGACGAAATCGGGCATGAGGTCGATGGCATGGTCGAATTCCCTAGTTGGTGGGAGTTCTCCAGCTGGTGGGTCCTGGAAGACCCCCCTGTACGCTGCGTACTCTTCCGGGAGTATTACTTTTGTTTTGACGGCATCTGCAGCGATCTTGGTAGAGATCGTGGTTTTTCGAAGGGGATAGGCTTTGGCCGCTTCATAATCTAGCTTCTTTTTCCACCATTTAGAGATCCGAGCATCCGGATCCATCCCCAGGTATCGGATTAGATATCGCTGCGTCACCGCCTTTGGGGAGTCATGTCGTAATTGCGGGGGAGAGGTGAGCAAGACCTTCCCGGTGGCCCAGTTGATGATCGGATTTTGTTTTCGTAACCAGGGTAGCCCTAAGATGACGTCCTCCTTTCCGCAATTGATAACCAGGAAGGTTTGTTGGCATTCCCGATCTCCGATCCGGACTTGGAGGGTAACCAAGAACCGTATTAACCCATTCTGGTTAATGGTTCCATCCACGTTGCTTGCCTTTACTGGTCGGTTAAGACGTTTCTTTGGCCATTTCATATGGGCCACGAGTTGATGGTCGATAAAGCATCCGGTAGCCCCGCTGTCGACGAGGGCTTTCTTTTCAGCGATTTGTCCTGTTGTCCCGGTATACAGTGAGAGGGGAATATGCATTGACTGAGACTTCTTATCGGTTACAAATACAGGAGCGATTCTGGGAAGCGAAGACGCTGATTCTTCCTTCCCTTCTAAAAACCCTCGTCCAGGGTTAACCTATTTACGGCTGTTTCTCCTTCCGAGCCAGTTTCTTCGTTGGAATCATCCGATGGCTTGGAATAACAAATTCGTAAGGTTTCCAGCGCGGCTTTTTCGGAGACCTTATATTTCTTGGCGAACTGCTGTAACGGGGTATCAGAAACGGCTGTTGCCCTGATTTCTTGGTGCGGTGGGTTCCTATTCCTTTCCTTCCACGGGGCTTTTCCCTTTTTATGGTTTCGGGCAGAGCATCCCTTCTTTTTGCAGATGAAGCATAGCCCCTTGGCGAAGCATTCTGCTCGTTCGTCCGGGGTAAGGCGTATGGCGTCTACGTCCATGGCATCGGGGTCCTTTCGTCGGTGGCTTTCCACGCTCTTGGAGGAAGAGAAGTATCGTCCGCCTTTTCTTCGCCTATCATGCCTATACTGAAGGTCCTGATCGTAGAACTCTCCAGCCTTGTCCAGCCAAGCCCTGGCCGTTTCTGGTTCCTCATTTACCCCAGCCATCTTCTGGGCCAGATCTAGGGACACCACCCCTCGTAAGATTCGCTTGATGTCGTCCTGGTCATCCATTTGTGATCTAGCGAGGTCAAGCTCAAAAGCAGTCCTGAACTCCCTAAAGTCTCCCTTAAAGTCGTCCATGCTGATGGCATCCAAGGCGTTTCGGGCTTCCTGCTTTATGGAGAGAGGGGAGAAGAGCATAAGGAAGTCCTTCGCCACCTTTTTGAACATAATGTCTTCTTCCTTTACGCTCGGGTCCTGGATCCTGTCGTACCAGCTTTCGGCAAACGCCATTTCTCGCCCCTTATTCATACGGTTGAGGAGCGTGATAACTTGTTGTTGTTCATTTGGGGCGTCCTTAGTGCCGAATATGGCGGGATTGACCGAGAAGTAGGCTTGCATCTGTGACATCCATTGGCGAGCGTCCTTGGCGTTACCAGAAAAGGAATCTGGTAGAGCCGCTTTGTTCTCTTTAAAGGATGTAGCGTCATGGGCATCCCCTGCGTCTGCCATTCTGGTATAACTTCTGGGGTCGCGTAGGGCATCTCGTAAGGCGGCAGCAATAGGGTTTTGGGAGGGGGGATGGGGATGGGAGTCGTATTCCGGATCTGGTCCAAAAAGGTCAATTCGCTCCTCGTCAGATGGTACATAAGATTCCTTTGGCGGGTCTGGCAGAGGTTCCGTATCCACGTGAATAGGGACTTCCGGAGAGAGCGGGGACGGGGTCTGGTGGGTAGAGGGGACGGGGGTGCCACCGGGGGTGGGTTGAGTTCACCCAGCTTCTAGGAGGGGGGGTTGTGGGGAGCTTCGAGACGTACTCCTCCAACGTCCTGGTCCTACAGGGAGGTGTGCGATGGAGGTCTGAGGGGTTCCGCTTGGTACAGTAGTGCGTCTATCCTGAACGTGACGTGACAAAGATGAGTGAGGAGGAACTGCCGGGTGCGAGGGTGGTCTTCGAGGAGGTGCGGGTGGAGGGGGAGTATCTGAGTCGGAGCTCTCTGGGACTCGGTAGGAAGTCGTGGTGGGGATAAGGGGACTCCGAACGTATTAGTTGGAGCCAGGGGACGAGTTAGATCTTTTGTTAACGCGATAGCGATTTGCTACTTCGCCGATTACGAGGGCGAGAGCCTGCACGAAGATCCGAAGGGAATAGGTGAATGTCAAGGCGACGAGGACGCAAGTATGGCGATTACGGGCCAGATCGAAGGTCTCGCTCACTCGAGCGGCGTGAGTAAGTTATGCTGATGATTGCGTAGATCTAACTAAAGTACATGAGCGCTGATAGTGGCACTTTTATACATAACCATGAAGGGGAGGGAAACAACTACTATAACGAGAGATATAGTAGGAGGAGGAAAGCGTCCGAAGGGAATATGAAATACTACAAGCTCCATCCGAAGGCGATGCGAGCGGAGATGAGGAGATAAGGAAGAAGACATACTGTGGACTGTGCAAGGCAGTGACACGCTTCTAATGAGTCCGTATGGCGGTGTACAGATAAGATCAGATCGGGAACAAGAAAAGAAAGGAAAGCGATGCAAAGAAAACAGGTACCCAGCTACTCCGTGGTTGGGCTTCCCACGTCCGAGTCCCCCATCGGATACACGAGGTATAGGTCGCAGTCCGAGGTGCTAAGGAGGCCCGCTTGAACGAAGGCTTCAGTAGCGCGATCGATAGTGTGATGTAACTCAGCGTATCGCCTCTCGATCTCCTCCCAGCCCGTAACATACCTGCATTTCCCAAGCGCTGTCACTACTCATCCATTCTGTGAAGACCCTCATGGTATGTTCTGCTGTTGTAAACAAATGGAATGGTGTGAAATCCATCTTATCAGCAAAGTATGGATGATTGAAAAGGGACTCGATGCAGTTGAGAGCATCGCGAAAGTACAGATGGACAGGTTCTTTTGTGGGGTGTGTGGTTGGTACAATCCAGAAGTTCCAGCGCGGACCCGACGGAAGTAGCTCTGCTCTTGCACGGAGATCCTTTGCTGTCCAGAAGGACAGTGGCATCTTCCTCGCCTGCCAGTATGAGGCTTATCAGTGAGAAACCAATAGGGAGGCTGACTTGAATGTACCGCTTGTAGGGAGAGAAAGTCATTGATGTGCCCCATACTGAGTTTCGATGTTAACAAAAAGTTCGCCATCTTCCAGTTGTCAAGATCAGCGAAGGGGTGATAGAGGTTGGTACGTCGGTAGGCTGAGTAGGGGTCCAACTCGAATCGAGTGAGAAACGTTTCTCCCCCAGCAAAATCTTGAGCAGTGCCATCAAAAAACACGATTTTACTGAGATCTGAGCCTGTTGAAGTCCATGGCAACACAGAGCAAGAGGGCCAATCTTTGTTTGGTTCCCAGTCTCCATGTGGGACTCTGTCTTCATCAACATCATCTGCTTCAGGTAATGGATCTGCATCAAATTCACCAGGTGGGAGTGGGCCATGTGGATTGGCCTGGTGTGACTCAGCGTTCCTAGCTATGTCTTCTGGA
The DNA here is from genome assembly GCA_038094295.1 of Tylopilus aff. beelii. NCBI lineage: Eukaryota > Fungi > Basidiomycota > Agaricomycetes > Boletales > Boletaceae > Tylopilus > Tylopilus aff. beelii. Next base: position 6,109 of record JBBPTU010000644.1, on the reverse strand, counting down.
GGGACAGAGGGTATAACTATGTTCCAGCCACTGTCTACATTGCATCTCACGCAAGGCTGAGCTTGGTGAAGGGAAACCTGGTGTGTCGTCGGGAAGTCTGCAAGGCACAAAGGACACTTTGGCATGATATCAGGTATGTAGCGTTGAAGGAAGACAGCAAAGAACTGCTTACTTATCGACAGCGATTGGCCATGCTGCTTGCAGCCCGTGTGCAGTACTACGTGTGCTAGCAGGAGGTCCGCCATGTAATCTGTCGACTTTGTGTTTGGTCACCACGAACCTGCTAAGTCACCTCGGTTATCAGCCGTCATCATCTTATTAGTTTTTCAACAGAGTGCATCCCTCCTCCCTTCACTTCTTGCCTCCCCATACCACCCCATGACAAGTCCCAACCACTTGGAAGCTCCCTCCAGCGATGCAATTCAGTCCCAGTTGCAACCTGATGGCGAACACGTGGCTGCACCACTATCAAACATTTCTCATTCACCTCACAGCTCCTCTCCCATTTCTTCCACTTGCCCACCAATCTCTGCTCGGTCTACCATGGGCACAGTACCTGAAACACCAAACACCGACCTTTCCACTCCCTCAATCGTACTTGGGACTGACTTAATGTCCCATCAACATTCCAATTATCAGTTACCATTGAGGGGTACACCATTGGCTGTTGGTGCAATTCATTCCTGGCAGTCTCCTGCCCACTCAATGAACATTGGGACACCCCTCCAAAACTCTTACCTGAGTTTGACACCAGCAGCATCGCAGGACACGATTGGGCTCTTTGGAAAAAAGCGAATTTATTCCGAGGTAGGTCTGTTTTGCAATGTCCATGGCACTGATCCTGACGTCTGTCATGTAGTTCGAATTTGATGCCCCCAGTGTCGTCGACGCCAAACGTGAGGAATTTGAGCAGCAAGAGGCACTCCTCCACCTCGAGGTTGCTAGGGCTCAAGCTAATGTCCATCACCTTGAGCAGCAACTAGCTACCGCAAAGCTGGAAGAAAACTTGGTAGTTGGCGAACTCTACAAGCTTCGGGCGCAGGAATCGGAGAGGAGACTAGAGGACGCACAATCACAACTTGGATCTATTCACAACTCAATTAGGATGGCTAGAGGTATGCTGTGCGATCTCTCAGTCCAGAAGCGTTGGCGCATGTCTAACATGCAGATATCCATTACTGCTGGTGGTATGTACATCCATATGATCTAGACAGTTTTTTAATTACTTGACAGCTCAAATGCCAGACTTGCTTGAAATTTAGTCTACTCCACTGTGCCACTTGCCTACTCCCGTTTTACTAGTTCATCTGTTTGGTTGTTTCTCAGTTTTTTTTTGTACTGCGGGTGTTGCAGACAACTCTACCTTGTGATTAGTATCTACAGTCTATACTGTGAATAGAATATAGTGTTGCTGTATTGATGCAATACACACTGTGAGCTAACTGTCTGTACTGTGAACAGTTTGATCACTGTGTGACTGTATTAATGGGTCGTCTGTGACATACTGTTAGTGTGTGATCCTGTAGCTATATTGGCATGTGTTACTGTACAGTGCTGTAAGATGCTGTAATGTTGCTGTAATAGCTGTCATCACTGTTCTGAAATTGGTGATTTACTGATGTAACCCCATTTCCCACTTCCGGTGCAGCATTTCAAGCTGTGCAAGTGAGCTAGATACAGTGCTCAGGTTTGCAAATGGGACTTCTGTCAGCCAGCCCTTGATAACCACCATGTAGTGCAAAACAATGTTGCAGAAGTAGTGTGCCCAATGCATCCGTGCCTTAGGATCACCTGAGATCTCCTCTGTAGTCAAATTAGTACATCACATTAGAAATACACAGCGCTGACATACATAGTTTCATATTTATCATCTCATGGATCCTTGTACAAATCTGAGATACGCACTTTCAGTGATTTGTTGCAGCACCTAATTAAAACTTGTAGTGAGATGTAGAATATTGCAAGACATTGAGTGGACACACCTTGAACTCCCTGCACAACGAAACCCTCCATTTTACTGACAAGGTCTTGTGAGTCAATCCCCATGACTGTGTTCATAAAATTCTCCACTCCTGGTGTTGTGAGTGAGACACTGCGAAGTGAGACATCCATTGAGCCATGAGTGGCATACATCACCGTCTCGACTCCGGTGTGCTGTCGAAGTTTATAAAGCTGTGAAAAAAATAATTTAAGTCTGTTCACAGTGTAAATAAGTGATACTGTACCTCATTCTTGATCCTCTTGAATGTATGGGAGACATCATTGACTTGAGACCGTGCTGAGACACAAACACCAACTCCTTTAGACTCCTTGAATTTTGTGAACTTGTTGATGAACTGCTCTTTTTCAGCACTGGTGAGCTTGGCATACTCTTTGCGATACATTTTCGAAAGCTCTGGAAGGATATTGCACACAATTGAGTCTAACAGAGCCTTTACTAAGCTGGTTTATTAGACAAAATGGAAATACTCACCTTGATCGACAGTCATGAGTGCTTCCTGGTGCTTCTTCCAGAAAAATGTGTTCCATGCACTGACCTTCATCCTCTGAGTGAGCAGCCATGAGTGGCCAATGTGCAGATCATTCTCGACACACTGAATTGTCTTGCTGTGAGTAGCCGCAAATGACTTTGTATTGTTATTGAGTCTCTGTAAGGCTGCATGTAGGTCCTGCTTGAAGTGTGCAGCCTTCTTGTTTCGGTGAATCCGTAAGGCTGTTCGGGCCTCAGCACTTAGGAATACCTGTGCCTGGCAGGGAGGGCCTGGTACAGTGCCTTCCACAGTGTCCATCAAACAGACTGGTAAGGGGTGAGAGGTTAGTGCAAGCACATACTGCGACTTTATAACTTGTGCACCGGTGTGGCGCGACTGCCAAGTCAGCCAGGATTGCAATGTTCACATGAAAAAAAGACATACGCCAGACCAAATTACAGGGACATGGTTAGTTGGGATCAGACCAAACTACTGGAATGCAGTTAGTATAAAAATGATGAAAAGGATGCCAGACAGGGTGACAATGGCAAGCAAGTTCCAAAGCAACATGGCCAGGGTAAATTTCGGCCTCTAAGCATGGTCATAAGCTAATGACATACATTACCGAGGTTAGAGACCACTTATGACAACTTCCTTCCTCTGCAAATCAGTTGAGAGCGCATGAGCAAGGTTTGATGCTTCCTCAAATGTTAAATTCCATGGTAGTTGACGCAAAGCTGCCTCTCAACGGCTATCCCGAACTGTCTCAACCAATGTATGCAGACGTGGAAGGAGTTCATCTTCCAGTTTGAAGCGATTGAGTATGGCATCCATGCTTGGGCCAATGTTCCAGAGTGGCACAACTGGGCTAGCAGTATCCCTGGAGGTCTCGGCAGCAAAAACAAGGGGGATAGGGTTGGTTACAGACAGTTTGGGTTTGTTTAGAAATGCCTCCACTGGTCGTCGTTGACAAGCAAATCTTTTGGGGTTGGTCCCCATTTTCACTTCGCTAATGACAAGCAGCTCTGCATCCTTGCTTTCCTGTGCAGAAATGGCATTGCACTGGATACGAGCAGACTCTGGGCCCAAGGGACAAGGAAGGTGTCGAGGTCCTGTGAGGCTCACGGTTTCAGCAAGCACTAAACACATGAGATATTAGTACACTAGATGAAAGATGAAAAGAATCTTACAGTGGAGCTTGGGTGCCTTGATGCCCTCAACACTGCAACGTTCTGTGAAGCACTGCAAATGTGGCACAGCAAAGTCTTGACAAAATGCTTGCACAAGGATGGCAGCATTACAGTGAATGTGCTCTTTCTGGGTGAGCTTGTGGGGAGTAATGTACAGATCAACAGTGATCTGCTCGGGGCCTATGTTCTGGAGAGCACTGGCACCTGGGCATCACACAAGAACAGAAATCCCACCATCAAGATGGTCTTGCATGGTGATCTATAGAATGCTAAATACCAGTCCACTAAGTAACGAGTTTGTACACTGTACATATCACATTGAAAACATCCATGAGAGAAGCTTTGACTAGATCCGTTCTCAACAATGATTGCAGTTTTTGAGCCCCATTGAAATACACATAGGTAGGATGTAAGCCTCCTTGAGTTCGAACATGGAAATGACAGCCATCTGAGTGAGCACCATGCCTGAGGAGGGCACGAATAATGGCATGACATTCTTTATCGCTGTATCCTTTCATGAGGGACGAATTCAGTAAATTGGCCACTTCTTCCAGCGAGTAGTGGTACTGTCTGGTGGTTGCATTTCTGGCCATTGAGGGGAACTTGAATGGAGGAGCGGACATGGCGAAAAATGTATGGATGCAGAGATGTTGCAGTAGTAAAAGACCAAGGTAGAGGCAGCCTTTGCCATAAAGACCAGATAGTATATTCACCTTTAGTTCTCATCACCTCCTATTCTGGGATGAGCTATAGCTGCATCTGTTGTATAATTCAGGGTGGTATATGCCGCTGTGGGATTTGATGTGAGCCTAGGTGGCAACAGAGTCATGCTTGTAGTAGGCAGCAGGGTCAACTTTGTCAATGCTAAGTGGGGTAGGGCTGGAAAAGAGGAAGTCCAAGTCTTTCAGTGTATCTAGACAGATGTTGAGCTCACATTCAAGATACTGACACATCTCACACTCCGTCTGATTGACCTTCGAGAGCTAGAACATATCCTGGACAAAATAGACCAGGATTTGTTGGAATAAGTATTGTCGCAGATAACTTTGGACACGAGCATGAATGTGGATATGAACAATCAGTGACACAAGGATCCCTGAGCAGTCCAAAAATAGACCAGGATTTGTTGGAATAAGCATTGTCGCAGATAACTTTGGACACAAGCATGAATGCAGATATGAACAATTGGTGACCCGAGGATCCCTGAGCAGTCCAAAAACAGATACTGTAGTAAGACAAGTGCCACAAACATTCCAATGCTAGGCATATATGATAAACGGGACTGCTCAGCAAAAAATGCATGTTCTCGAACATACTAGTACAAATGACCAACAAGCCTCGATTTAAACAAAAGTATCAGTTGACAACGTCATTAATGAAATCAGCCATGATCTGTGCAAGAACCCTTCCTTCTTCTTCCTCAATAACATCACCATCGAGTTCACCAGACTCGGAGTGCAACTGGTTGATATCAGCAGGTTCTGGATTTAAAGCTTGAGAGACAAGGTATCATAGCTTGGGCAGAACTTACCTGTGTTTGATGCAGATGTTCTGTCTTTGTCTGCATGGCTTTCGACAGCTAGTGGTTGGGGAGCTTTGAGACAGACACCTATGTCTTTAGGTCTGGTATATCCAGAAAGTTTGTAGAGTCCATCAAGACACCAGAGATGTACAGTATTGGTTGCGGCACAAGGGTGGTAAGATCATTCAAGTTCACAACCAAGGACAGGGTCAGTAATAAGAAGCTCCCTGATAACTGTTGATGTGTGCGTATCTTCATCATGTATTGCTGTACGCAACCGGCAAATCTCCACATTGAGGCGAGTGATTTCTTCCTTTGCACGACATAGCTTCAAATATTTTGTAGTTGCCTCATGAACTACTGGTTGCATCCATTATTTGTCTTGGACCTGCACACAGGACTGGTGGAGTAGATCAAATTCACCAAGAATCGTATGGTCCATGATTTCTTTCCACGAGACTGATGGGTGTGGAGGAACAAGTGCTGCAGCCCGCATGTTGTATTGTGCAATCACCTTTCAAATAGCCTCAGAGCGATGTTGGAGTGCCTTACTGATCTGACAGCAGAGCTTATAACCTAGGTGGCAACACATTAACAATGCTATGTTTTGGAAACAGAAAAACATTGTTACCTGTACCTGATGTGGATAACTTTGCTGATTCAAAAAGGCGCATAACAACTAATCTTTCAAGCTCGTCGAGTGCATGTTGATACTGCCTGAGAGAAAATTCAGACTTGAACTGTGAGTACTCTTCTCCACCAACTTCCCAAGACTTTTCTAGACCAAGCTGCATTTGTAGCTGTCCAGCGAGTGATTGGGTATTCTGTAGCATCTTGTAAGCAGTGTCAACACGGACACGAGCTTCCATTACAGCTCTAGACACAGCAGCAAAGTCCCCTGGGAGAACACCAGATAAACATTGCTG
>JBBPTU010000643.1:0-19967 GCA_038094295.1 Tylopilus aff. beelii | reverse complement strand
GTACATTACTCTCCGGTACCGTAACATATGATGAATTTGTTTATTCGCCATCTACGATGTTGCACCTGTATCAAGTACATTGTTCAGGCGTTCATTTATCTATATTGTCAGAATTGCATCATTCATCACTCGTTAAGGTATGCCAACATCGCTTTCCGTCTACCTTCCTCTCGTTTGTGGATCTTGGTGAAGCCCCTCTTGCCTCTGCCAACCATTGCCTTGTTCCGCCGCATCTCCTGCGCAGACCTAATGTGGGCAGCGAGAGCAGCGGCGTTATGGGTGACACGTTTTTTGGACTGCTTGTAGGGGCCTTCTGTCTTGGCTTTTAGGCCAATACCCAACCGATCTGCCTTCAAAACGGTGGGCAAAGGGGTTAATAACGACCTCTGCATACTATGTGATGCATCCTCGGTTTGGGCAGATCCTTGAATGACGTCATAATCCTCAAACGCATCTTCAGTGGCTTCCGAATCCGACACGGTGAGGTCGATAATCTCTGGCGCGTCCCGGTCGTCAACCCCACCTCCCTCCACCTTCATAACCGACGATTCGGGTTCACCGACATCAGCGTCCCTCGCACGTACCGGTCGTACCACGTGTGCCCCTAGCCCCTCACCTTCCCTCCACCCGCTCCGCTGCAACATACCAAACCCCCTGTTCGACGGACCGATGTGCAGCCACACGGGCGGCACATACCGTCCCTCCTCCGGCATCGGCGGCGGATCGCGCGCGAGCAAGTCCGCAAGGGAGGGCGCAGGCGAGCTGGGCGTCGTAGCCGGGGCCGAGCGCAACGCCCGGCGGATGAACCAGTCGTTCTTGGTCGTGCCCTCCCGATGGCGCTGAGGGTTTGTGGGCGGTGGGATGCGCGGGGGAGGGGCGTGCGCGCGCGCTGGAGTGGGTGCGCTGGAGGGCCGCGGTGGGTCGTGGGAGGACGTGGTCAGCGACCGGTACCACTCTGCGGTAGAGGTGGACGGTTGGATTGGCTCTGCAGGTGCGGATGGGACCGCGAGTGGGACGCCCCGCTCGTCATAAGCGAGGGTCGCAGGAACAAAAGTGGGCGCAGCGCGGATGCGACGTTGAGCGGAGAACGAGGATTCGGTTTGCCATGGATCGAATTGGTCGTCCGTTCGTTGGCCAGTCTCGCATTCGAGCTTTGCACGGTCTGCAGGATCGTAGTGAGAACGGATGATATGCGTGACAGTGGCCATCGTACAAGGTACAGCGTGAGAAACTACCTTGCTTTGGACTTCTCTCGTCGTGGGAACCACTGCACCACGAGAAAAAACCTACGGCGGCATTTCCAAAGTGACTCAGGTAGAACATCTTATAGATCACCCCCAAGTGCTGCAGGACAATGGCAAGATGGCCGAGCGGTCCAAGGCGTGTGACTCAAGCTTTCCAAAGCTTGCCTGCTAAGGCGGGTTTCTCATCTCCGTACGGAGGCGGGAGTTCGAATCTCCCTCTTGTCAACACTTTTGCTCGCTTACGCAGGAACTAGTTTATCGACTTAATCGCTATTTTTTTCATCTACATCCAATGACATCGAGGACAAGACAAACCAGATATGTGTCAGGGGTATGATGCTACAGTATTATACCTGAGATAGTATGGTAGTTATGCATTGCTGATCGGGATGGTTCCAGATCCGTCGTACGAGAATCCTGTACGTGAGGTCAGATTTAATCGGAACGGTATAGACGAGACATCATTTTACCAGCAAACTGCGCTTGAACCGTGGAAGACAGCTGGGAGCCATCGACATAACTGTCGATTGGTGCCTCAGTAGTAAATACGGTGTCAAAGTTTGACACGTCCTATTAAAGGATCCTCGGTCCTTCCGCACCATGATTATTGTAGACAAGCTTACCACTGGACTAGAAACGCTGGGTTTGAAGGGAGGCTGGATTTTCTTTTGCAAAAGCTTCCTGAAATCGATGTGCTTCTCGAAAAAGGGGTGCTTCTTGATCTCCTCAGCACCATTGACACCGAGACGCCGCGTCGGATCTCTGTTAAGGAGGCTCGTCAGGATGCTCCTGGCTTCTGAGCCGATTTCGGGGCCAAAGACCAAAGGATCGGTGAGGATCTTCTGGTACATCTTATCAGTTACCTCTACGATAGTTCATGCATGTCAGTTTCACCACAGAGGCAGCAGGATCATTCACACACCATCGTAAAAAGGAGGGAGGCCTGAAAGCATTTCATAGAGTAAAACTCCCAGGGTCCACCAGTCAATAACCTTGTCTATAAGTGGACGTCACGATCAGACAGTATGGATGAGTGGTGGAAGATCTCAACTGTATCCTTGCCCATTGAGAATTTCGGGTGCAAGATACTCTGGCGTGCCACAAAACGTGTTGGTTGTGTCGGAATCCTTCATATTGAGTTTGCAGAGGCCAAAGTCACAGAGAGCGATATGACCGGTATAGTCCAGGAGAATATTTTCGGGTTTCAAGTCACTGAGGGGCATTTTCAGTATCACGTTGAAGAGTAGGCCGACCGACACACCGATAAACGACATCGAGTTCGTGGAGATGTTCTAAAGCAAGGAGGAGCTCTGCGCTATAAAAACGGGACCGTTCTTCGTTGAAACGTTGTTCACGTTGCAGGTGATGAAACAACTCTCCGCCATTGACGAAGCTAGATTGAGATATGAGATTGTCACGTTGATATAAAACGATGACGAGCTGACGCAAGCACTAGATATAGCTTCTGTTCCGACTGGAAGCTAAACTTGAGAGGGACGATGAAAGGACTGTTGACTCGTGCAAGTACCAAACGCTCGGCTAAAGTATGTGTTATTTCTTTCCTGTCAACAATGTGGGCCTTTCTGATCGTTTTAAGGGCATATATCCGCGTAGTGTCACGCTTTCTGACTTGCATCACCTACAGGAGATTAGTCAGACATAAAACGACGAGATGATCTGAAACACAGATTACCTTTCCGAAGCTTCCCTTTCCGATGACGGTGATAAGCTCGAAATCATCGATGGTCAGAGATTGACCCTATAAGAAGGTTGGATATTCTGAAACGCCAGCAGCTTTTTGAAACGTGCTTACGGAACTCGGTTGATAGGCAACACCAATTTGAATCTTTCCGTTTCCGCCTGCAAGATCATACCATTGATCCTGACCGACGGTGCCGACATTATCAAAGTCTGGGGTAAATTTAATGCCGCCCATGAAGATGTCGTTACCCATATCATCGGCTAGACCATCGTTAGCAACCTTTGGCTTCTCTGCACGAAGGTAGCACTGGATAGAGATCTCGGAGTTGCGAGAGACGTCACTAGTAAATAGGTGAAAAGAATCCAGGAAAAGCGGAGGAAAATAAATACAATTGCGCTTGGTACATGTATAGCGGCTTCTCGAGGTCACCACCCAGCGGGGTGATCAATACCTGATTGACTTCGAACTCCATGACGAGATATGGAAGCCACCAACACTGGGTGCGTTGTATGCTGTCTTTGGCGCTATGACGTTTCGCAAGACGTTTCTGCACGACGCTGGACGGAGAGACCGAAGCGGCCACCTTTGCTTGCTGGGTGGACAAGGTAGCTTGTACGGCTGAAGGAAGAGGGGTGCCCGCAGGGAGGGAAAGGTCTTCAGCCCAAAGGACACGGATGGTCAAGAGACCGGTGCGAGAGGTAGGTTTGCCATCCGGGTTAGCTGGGGTTGGAGTAGTCGAGCGGGGGGGCTCGTCAGTGCCAGCAGAGAGGGTGGCCGTGGAGGCCTTCTTTGTGAGCTTCCCGAGACCTTTGAGCATGAAGGAGGCGAGTAGGAAGAATTGGTGAAAGAGCGGTGGCCGTTTTGGGATAGTTTGATTTTCATTTCACTCGTCAGGAACAAGCGATCACGTGTCATTGGGACGGGCGGGCATGGTCGACAAGGAGGACCGTCGTGGCGGGTGCACTGCGCTTGTATTTTAGTAGAGCGGAACGAGTCAAGGGCGAGTGCTGGTGAGTCAGAAGCAATCAACGCTGGTACTAGTACATAATACCGGAGAGGCGAGCGCCGACCGGGACCGAGATGACCAAGTCAAGCCTAAACACGTCTTGGCACCAGAGACGTGGATACCAAGTATGCGTGTCATTGGGTGGTATGGCAAGCGGCACACTGTGCCGCAGGCTGCGTACGCAGTGGCCCAAGGCACCCGTCAGCCGATAGGGTTGGGGATACACGACACATTGCACGACCGGAGTCACCCGACGGGATCACTCGTCATGCTGATTAGTCAAGCGCAGGCACTCAAATCCCGACCTCCCGAGCCGTGCACATGCCAGTCAGTATTTAAGGATGGACCCCTCTCCAGCAAGCTGTAGCAACCCGAGCGTCCCGGAATGGCCCACAGCACAGACGGCAAGGACGAGCCTGCCGTCCCCCCCAAACCTGCCCCCCAGGCCGCCCCTTCAATAGGATTCACGCAGCTCTTCCGGTAACTTATTCCTTCTTCGCCCACAACCCCATTTCTCATCATCCCCAGCTATGCCACCCGCTTCGAGCTTTTCCTCAACGCCATTGGCCTTGTCGCCGCCGCCGCCGCCGGTGCCTCTCAGCCTCTCATGAGTCTCCTCTTCGGAGACCTCACTCAGGAGTTCGTCCTCTTTGGTCTGGCCCAAGCCCAATACTCCCAGCAGGCCAACCCCGCCGCCCTCCAGCAGCTGCAGGCTGCTGCAGCACAGTTTCGTCACACTGCTGCTTTGGACGCGTCCTACCTCGTCTACATCGGTACTTTCCTTTTTGTCCTTATCATCTAGTACTTACTCATATCATTAAAGGTATCGGATCCCTTGTATGCACCTACATCTACATGGTCACCTGGACGTACACCGGCGAAGTGAACGCGAAACGCATTCGTGAAAAGTACCTCCAGGCCGTACTCCGTCAGGACGTTGCCTACTTTGACACTGTCGGCGCAGGTGAAGTCACGACCCGCATCCAGACGGACACTCGTATGTTTATCTCTTCCCCCCTCCATCCACTGCTTACCTTGGCCTTCTAGATCTCGTGCAGCAGGGCATATCCGAGAAGGTTGCTCTTGTAGTCTCCTTTATGGCTTCCTTTTTAACTGGTTTTATCCTTGCCTATGCTCGTTCATGGAGGTTGGCTCTTGCGATGACTTCTGTCCTTCCTTGCATTGCCATCGCCGGTGGTATCATGAACAAATTCGTTACAAAGTACATGCAGTCTGTATCCATCTCTTCTCTCCTGGCCCCACTCTTCTCACCTACCCCATAGGATGTCGCTAAAGCATGTTGCCGATGGTGGAACTCTCGCAGAGGAAGTCATCTCCTCTGTCCGCACTGCCCAGGCCTTCGGTACCCAGAAAACCTTGACTGATCTTTACGATAAACACATCCAACAAGCACGCGTCGTCGATGCCAAAACTGCCATATACAGTGGCGCTGGCCTTGGTGCCTTTTTCTTCATCATATATTCGGCCTACGCCCTCGGTAAAGAGTTCTCTTGTTAACGTTGTTCGATGTCTGACATCCTTCCAGCATTCCAGTTCGGCACTACCTTGATCAACCAGGGTCATGGTGAGCCGCAACATACGACCCTCAGTGTCGTTGGCTGACCTTTTCCTATCAGCGACTGCCGGCGACATCGTCAACGTGCTGATAGCCATCTTGATCGGTTCTTTCTCTCTCGCCATGATGGCGCCAGAATTGCAAGGTTAGTATTCCACTTCGTGGCACGACTGTTCGCTCAATCTCCCACGCAGCGGTCTCAAATGGTCGGGCAGCCGCTGCAAAGCTGTTCGCCACCATTGAGCGTGTTCCCGACATCGACTCTTCGGATCCTGGCGGACGCAAACCAGATCAGGTTGTTGGCGAGATTTCCTTGGAGGATGTTAAATTTAACTATCCTTCCCGTCCGGACGTGCCGATCGTGAAGGGCATCAGCCTTACTTTCCCCGCAGGCAAGACCGCAGCTTTAGTTGGTGCTTCTGGTTCGGGAAAATCAACCGTAATCGCCCTCATCGAACGCTTCTACGATCCCTTAAGTGGTTCCGTCAAACTCGATGGTGTGGACCTGCGTAACTTGAACATCAAGTGGTTGCGTTCGCAGATTGGTCTTGTCTCCCAGGAACCTACTCTTTTTGCGACGTCTATCCGAGGAAACGTTGCGCACGGTTTGATCAACACCCCTTACGAACATCTTTCAGAGGAAGAGAAATTCAACCTCATCAAGGAAGCATGTATCAAGGCCAACGCACACGGTTTCATCAGCAAGCTGCCAAACGGCTACGATACCCTTGTTGGAGAACGCGGTTTCCTCATGTCAGGCGGTCAGAAACAGCGTATCGCAATTGCTCGCGCCATCGTTTCTGACCCTCGGATTTTGCTTCTGGATGAAGCAACTTCAGCCCTTGACACACAGTCCGAAGGGATCGTACAGGATGCATTGGACAAGGCTGCCGCTGGTCGTACGACGATCACGATCGCTCATCGACTGTCCACGATCAAAGACGCAAATTGCATTTACGTCATGGGGGACGGTCTAGTTTTGGAGAAGGGTACACATGCGGAGCTCTTGGCCGACGAAAACAGTGCTTACTCGCACCTCGTCAATGCACAGAAGCTTCGAGAAACAAAGGACGTGGACGTGGACGATGGCATCAGCACTGCAGCCGTGAGCATCGAGGCGGATGCAGAAAAGGCTGATGAAGAGGATTTTTCGCTCGCCCGCAAGGGTACTATGGCTTCCATCACTTCTGATCTTGCCCAGAAGAGAACAGATGAAAGAAAACAAAAAGAGATTGACGAGGACAAGTATAGTCTGTTTTACCTGTTCACACGGATCGGATTGCTCAATCGTGAAGGATTGTGGCGGTATGCGGCTGGGTCGACGTTTGCTTTGAGTGGGTTTTCCCATTTCGTACTTTGATCTATCACTAAATAATTTTTTGGACAGTGACGGGCATGGTTTACCCAGCATTCGGAATCGTTTATGGTAAGCTATCGTACTCGGACTGCGTTCTATGAGCTCTCTCATGTTCCCTTAGGTCTGGCCATTTCTTCCTTTTCTCAGCCTAGCGCTGCCGCACGGCGGCACGCCGGAGACAGGAACGCACTCTGGTGAGATAGTTTGTCTGCTCGATCGGTTGATGAGTCTAAGGCCAGCCAAGGTTCTTCCTCGTTGCCATTCTATCGGGATGCGCCATTGCTTTCCAGAATTATTTCTTTTCGTCGGCCGCTGCTATTCTTACGTCCAAGATGCGTTCGGCCAGCTTCAAAGCTATCCTTAGGCAAGACAGTGAGTTGATTACATGGTTTGTGTTACCTGATAACATATTGGGTCCCGCAGTTGAGTATTTCGACAAGGATGAGAATAGCGTGAGTCGTGGTTCTAGATACCTACTCAGTTGATTCCAACCTTGTGCTGGTAGAGTGGTTCTCTCACGGCCAACCTTAGCGATAACCCGCAAAAGGTTAATGGTTTGGCTGGCGTCACTCTCGGAGCGTGAGCATAACTCTGCTTTAGCTGACGCACCTGACATCTTATTGCCATGTAGTATCGTACAGTCTGTCGTCACACTCATCGGTGGCGCTGTGATTGGCTTGGCTTACGCCTGGCAGCCTGCTCTGGTTGGCATGGGTGTGTGATATCATCTGACTGTTGTTGGCTTACTCAAAACTATGATGTTGCAGCTTGTATTCCGTTCGTCATTTCGACTGGCTATATCCGCCTGGTGAGTTTACCTTGCTGTGCCATTTTCACGTCTGCTGAGAGTTGCAAAGCGCGTTGTCGTCTTGAAGGATCAACGAAATAAACATTCTCATGAGAGTTCGGCTCAGCTAGCTTGTGAAGCCGCTGCTTCTATCCGCACTGTCGCCTCCCTCACTCGAGAGGAAGACTGTCTGAAAATTTACAGTGAAAGTCTAGAGGGGCCTCTCAGGAATTCAAACAGGACAGCAAACTGGAGTAGCCTGCTGTATGCATTCTCGCAATCAGTGACTTTCTACGTCATCGCTCTCGTCTTTTGGTATGGCTCACGGCTCGTCTCTTATGGCAATATCAATACGAAGGGTTTCTTTGTGTCCCTCATGGTACGCCATCAACGCGATACCGATTCGAGTGCTTAACACCTATTTGCAGAGCACAACATTCGGGGCGATGCAAGCAGGCAATGTCTTCTCCTTTGTACCTGATATTTCTTCGGCTCGCGGTGCAGCAGCCGCGATTGTCAAGTTGATTGATTCCACGCCGGAAATCGACGCAGAATCTAAGACTGGAGAAACGTTCAACGGGGAACGCGTTCGAGGCCATATCCAGTTTGACAATGTGCACTTCCGATACCCGACCCGACCTGGCGTTCGTGTGCTTCAAGGCCTTTCATTCAAAGTTGAACCAGGTACTTACGTGGCTCTCGTTGGAGCCAGTGGTTGTGGTAAAAGCACAGTGTGAGCCCCTTTGATAATAGTACTTGACATATCTGATGATTCCTTCAGCATCCAATTGATCGAACGTTTCTACGACCCTCTATCTGGTCGCGTTCTTCTCGACGGACAACCCATCGACGAGTTCAACGTGCAGGAGTATCGGAAGCAAATCGCCCTTGTTTCCCAGGAGCCCGTGGGTGCCATTCGTGGATCTTTATGCTTTCATAGCTTAATTGGTTATTCCTCTCAGACTCTGTATGCTGGCAGCGTCCGTTTCAACATCTTACTCGGTGCAACCAGGCCTGAATCCGAGGTCACGCAAGAAGAAATTGAAGCAGCATGCCGTGCTGCAAATATCCTGGATTTTATTCGATCATTGCCCGAGTAAGTTTGCGCGCGTTCACAACATACCTTATTTTAATCTCGTCACAGTGGCTTCGATACCGAGGTTGGCGGCAAGGGTTCACAACTGTCGGGTGGTCAAAAGCGTGAGTGACCTTCTTCCAAGCCTGGGGTCTGACTAACAATCCGCAGAACGAATCGCCATTGCCCGCGCTCTTTTGCGTAATCCCAAGGTCTTGCTGCTGGATGAGGCCACGTCTGCCCTGGATTCAAATTCTGAGAAGGTCGTCCAGGATGCGCTCGACCAAGCCGCCAAGGGTCGCACGACGATTGCAATTGCCCACCGTCTATCCACGATCCAGAATGCAAATTGCATGTGAGTTGTTCTTGTCCGGTCACGACTTTACCTGACAATGGTGGGCCTAGTTACTTTGTCAAAGACGGTCGCATCAGCGAGGCCGGTACACACGACGAACTCCTGGCTCTGCGCGGAGATTATTATGAATACGTTCAACTACAGGCACTGAGCAAGAAGTAAACCACTAATTTGGTCGATTTTCTTACGGTTAGACTTACCGACGAGCGGATTACACATTGCTATCTACATACACGGACTCTACACTAGCGTTTTGTCTTACACATACCCCGGTCGTAGACGATAGTTTATCAGCATTCATTGTATCTACCCTCACCTCTGAAATAATGGTTGGATGTTTTAGTGTCGAAATTATGAGTGATTCGAGGTCTAGAACAACCTTAGCGACAGCGCACGGCCGTCATTCACTGTAGCAATTCGTGGGACCTCCTTAGACGTTCACGCAAGGCACGACACTAAAATGTCCCGCGCTGCAATCGTGGAAATGCCTTTGACGCAACAGGTCTTACGCTAGACGGCGTTAGACGGCGTTAATAAGTCGAGCGCCCAGAGCCGACGGCCCGTCGGTATGCATGTATAATTGCTCTGACGCGATGAGAGCCCCAGCGCCAATGTCACCCGTAGTTTCCAGTGTATAGATGCAAGGATGGAAGCATCTGGACAAACTCACCTACCGATCGGCGCGGAGCTAGTGCGGAGAGATTCGAAACCCTCGCGATCGCGACGAGAGCGATTTGAGTGGCGTCCATTGAAAATGTATGACTGCAAACAACGGACGACTCGGAGACGTGGGCAAACAAGGAACAACTAGGCAAAGTACATCAAGTCGTTCTTCTTCTTACTTTGCACTGTCCGAGGAAACGCGTTAGCCCTGGTAGCGAGAACTACCTCTCGAAGACTTACCCTCTGCAATGCCACTCAGGAAGTGCTCGTGTGTCAACTTGGCAGCACCCTCCCGGAGCGCGATCATGCCAGCCTCCACGCACGTCGCCTTGAGTTGTGCGCCGTTAAACTCGTCCGTACTGCGAGCGAGTTCCTCAAAGTTGACATCAGGGCTGACGGTCATCTTGCGAGAATGAATTTCAAGGATACGAGCTCGGGCAGTCTCATTTGGTAGTGGGAACTCGATCTTGCGATCTAATCGCCCGGAACGGAGGAGGGCTGGATCAAGAATGTCGATACGATTCGTGGCAGCGATAACCTAGACGTTCCGCGAGTTCGGTAACCAATTCGCTCATAGATATAATACTTGCCTTTATACGTTCGTCGCTCGAGAAACCGTCTAATTGGTTGAGGAGCTCCAACATCGTTCGCTGCACTTCACGGTCACCGCTCTTCTCAGAGTCGAATCGCTTGGTACCGATCGCGTCAAGTTCGTCGATGAAAATGATGGCGGGTGCCTTTTCCTTTGCAAGCTCGAAAGCATCGCGAACCAGTTTCGCGCCATCACCGATGAACATTTGCACGAGTGAAGGGCCAGCGAGCTTGAGATAGCATGCTTTCGTCTGCGCGGCACAAGCACGGGCAAGGAGTGTCTTTCCGGTACCTAGACGATGTTTGAACGGTAAAGCCATGGAAAGGAATGGACATACCAGGTGGTCCATACATTAGACAGCCCTTTGGAGGTTTGATGCCGAGCGTCTTGAACTTGTCTGCTTGCTCCATGGGCAACACGATCGCTTCCACCAATTCTTCGATCTGCTTCTCCAGACCACCGATGTCGGTGTATGTCTCCGTAGGGCGTTCATCGACCTCCATTGCCTTTACTCGAGAGTCGAACTCGGTCGGAAGTTTGTCCAGAATGAGATACGAGTCCTTGTTGACACCGACGAGATCGGAAGGCTTGAGTTGCTCGGGAGGGACGAGACCGATGAGGGGGAGGAAGACGGTCTGCCGAGTGGACGTCTTGACGACGGCACATTTGCCCTTGCGCATCGAGTCGAGGTCTTGGTTCGCACCGTCCTCTTCCGACTCGGGGTCGACGTTCAGGATCTGGATGGTGATGAAAGGAATGACGCGAGGATCGAAGCAGGGAGACACACCTCGACGACGTTCCCGACGAGGTATGGAAGGACCTTGTTCTGCTTGATTTTCTCCCCGTTATCACGTATCTTTTCCTTCATGACGCTCTGTTCGTGCTGCAGCCGTAGCGTTTCTGATTTCATGACCTGCGGGTGGATCAACAGACGGGACGCTCGGTCGCGGAGAGACGCAGACCTTGATGTCGTTGTCGATGAGGCGTATTCTGGTCAAGATCTCGTCTGTGCTCAGCGAGAGGATGTCTGCGGGAATGTCGTCCCAGGTCTCCTCCGGGGGGTGGTCTGGGGTGGTGTCCATGGCGGCATCCTGGGCCGGCGGTGGTGCGGCGGACTGGGACTCTGGCTGCTTGTCCTGGGGCGTTTCTGGCGGGGGCGGGGGTGCGGAGGACATGGTGGACGAGGACTGACGCGTACGTCTCCTGACCGAAAGAGGAAGGTGGCGGTACTCGTTGCTCAATGACGACCAAGGACCCGCCCACCGGCCCAGAAGAAAAGGCCCGCTTCGACAAGGTCAAGGACGAGCTCGCAAAGATGCTCATGAAGAAGAGGGCCGCGGACCGTCAGCTGGTGCGTCAAACCCGCGACCCACGTCCGCAGACTCAACTCGACCAGGCCCAGATCGAACTGACCATCTACAACCTCGAGACGAGCTATCTCACAGACACCGCGACCACCGGGAACATCATACACGGCTTCGACGGCTACCTCAAGCCGACCCAGGGTGCGGCCGCACGTCGGAAACACGAAATTGGCGACGGGGACCGCTGGTTCTCGAGCAGCAGCGGAACCTGGTCAAAGGCATGTCTACTCGGCTTTGCTCGTCCCCGCTAACGTCCCTCTTTCACCGCAGTCGCTAGATCTAGTGGGCGAGGGCGAGGAATCCACTCCGGCGCCGGACGACTTTAAGCATCCCACCACGGTCGTTGTTCCCCCAGCCCCGGAACTCACTGCTGCTCAGCACAAAAAGAATCGGGATCGAGAGTATC
Source organism: Tylopilus aff. beelii (assembly GCA_038094295.1). Lineage (NCBI taxonomy): Eukaryota > Fungi > Basidiomycota > Agaricomycetes > Boletales > Boletaceae > Tylopilus > Tylopilus aff. beelii. The sequence goes on along the minus strand of JBBPTU010000643.1, from coordinate 7,840 downwards.
AAAGACGAAAGCGAGCCATGCGCAGAAGTGCAGGCACCGTGAGTGACGAGGACGCACAGAGTATCGGGACTGGTAGGAGAGCCCTCAAGAGAGCACGCGTAGCAGACGACGAATAGGTGTCATTTGTTGTACTCTGGTGTATCATCATTGAACTAGTCCCCTATACCGCAGTACCCGGCCAAGAACTCATACCTCGAGCCTACCGAAAAGCTTCTTGACGCCTACCTCATCCAGGCCACCACCATCCGGATCGACAGCCTCTATGCATCGCACGACTGCGATCGTCTGCTTTACCTCCTTTGTGCTGATCCATATCCTCCCGTTCATGCCAACAGCCACCTCGAGGGGAAAGCGTGAACCTAGAAACGGGAGTAAAAAGTGCTTCGAGTCCAACAATCTGAAAAAGTCGTCAGATTTGGACGGTATTGGACCGAGTGAGCCACCGACAATCGACTCATGCGTAAACTACATTGGACGATGAATCCACCACTGAGCTCGCCGAAACCATCCGCTTTGTGTGTCTGAGCATCGAAGCATTCCAGTTCGGGTTCCATGTCTTTGTGTGCAAGAGATACGCGAGCGTAAACCAGTGTACCGACCTAGAGAAGCGATTGACCGAGCAAGTGGGGGACGGGGACGAGCCACGTACTTTGAGATTGGGTTTACTTCGCTTGGTAGCACCTTCGAATGCAAGTCCATCCAGCAGTGCAGGATGTGCAGAGCCGATGTCGACTCGCCAACCTTCTCCGCTGCGGCCAAGGACGATCCCGATCACGCTCTCCTGGGGTGCTGGGACATACTGTATGAAGATGATCGCACGCACGGTTCGCGAGGAACGGGACTCACGCGCCGTGCATTGCCTTCCACCCACCACCGGCTGTTGTTTGCAGAGTGGTGAAGTTGTCCCGCGCGCGTCGATATGATCGGCTGGGTGTTTTGGGGCTGGGTGCGGTGGGCCGAGAGCTGCAGCAGACCTGGACCGAGCTTGAGATTGACGTGTTGTGCCGGGACTCGTTCGCCGGGGAGGACGATGGACGCCATGAAAGGAAGGAGACAACTCAGACCGCGATGGCCACCCCGCTCATGACAGAGTTTCCGGAGCTGTCTCATCTGAGGCACGTCGACCCCGTCCCCGACGCCGTAGCCGCTCGCTGACCGACGTGCTAGCCGAACCGATCTCGAAGACCTTTTGAACGACCCAGCATACTTTCAAGCCGCCCTGCATTCCCTCCCGCGCGTCAAGGCGCTCTATCAGTCACAGACAGAACTGGGAATGGCCAACGAGGCGATCGCCCGTCCGTCTCCACAAATTCGATGCCGTCGCATGACTGAGAACACGCTCTGCAGAAAAGAATCTGTCGCTGCAGGACCGACTATACCAGCTGAGGTCTGAGACCAAGGACGCATTCGACGAAGCAAAGTCGCTCGAGGCGCGATGGAAAGAGGTCGAGCGCGAGCAGAAAGAGGTTTACCAAGTAGGTCTGCAGTCCGACCAGCTCGACGTCCGTCTGACGTGAATGCAGCGGTACAATCCCCAGTTCCTCCTCCTCCGTCTCCGGCATGCGACGACGGACCAGGACAACGCGTCCGAAGCGCTGGCGTCGTCGTTCGTGCAGTCGTCGTCGTCTGGGTCCAACGACGCGTCGGACGTGGACGACTTTGTGAGGGCGTTCAGGGAGCTGAGAAAGACATACCACAAGCGGGTGATGTGGGGAGACAGATGGGCTGCAGGCCAAGTGATCTGGAGGGACGAGTGACTCGTGCCGTAACTAAAACCATGTCGCTGCTGTACTCTGTTCATTACACCCAGCCACTCCTTGCCCTCGCCAACACTCGTCTCTCGTTCAGCGGGCTCAATCCGCGGACAGAGCGACTCTACAAGCAGATCGACGCCACCCTGAAACCTCCGTGGACGGGACACGCCGTCCACGACGTGTTGACAATCCTGCAAAACGATGTAGCCTTGCATGCTAGCGAGCCGTCCGAGACGGTACTCCAAGTCATTCTGGCAAGGATTGCCTTCGGTCTGTATGCGAACGCTCTCGACTTGTACCTCGGCGAAGCAAGCACCGCCCAAGACGATGCGGAGTGGTGGGCCGAGGTCGAACAGTCAAACCGACTCGCCGCCTTGTACCTCGTCCAGAGTAAGCTCATTCTGTTCCTCTGCTCATGCAGGCGCTGACATTCCTTAGCATTCCCGAAACGCGTCTTGAACCTGTTACGCGCGTTACGATCTAGCGACGGCTCACTCCACCTATCGACATTTAGTCTCTCGTCTCTCCGTGACCGCTTTTCCTCCCATGGACGACTACAAGCTAGCCAGTTTGTGTCCATTCTTTTCCCGCACTTGAAGAGAAATCCCTCCGGCACGTTGACACACTTTCATCCTGCTCTCCATGCAAACCAAGAAGACTCTGCCTCTACAATTCTTTCCATCCTACACAACGTTGTCCGACGGCTCGCAAACGGGTTATCATTCACCCTTTTTTTCCCGCTTCGTCTCTCGCGCGACGAGTGTCGTTTGAAGCGACAGGAGCACGAAAAGATCCGAAATGACAGAGCAGAAGTGCTCGGAAAGCTCATCGGAATGAGACCTACCCTCATGCAAGCTTTGACCGCCAAACGCGAGGGCTTGTCGACCGATGGAGCACCAAACCCCGATTTTCTCGTCGAATTCGTGACCACGCTGAGTTCCGCGGCGTCGGTCGAGCTGTCAGAGCAAAACGTCCTGTCCAGTTTCATAGAGCTATCCAAGACGATCCTCGTCACTCGCAAGCAAGAGCACGCGTCTTATCTCGACGACAGAGATCTTCGCCGACCATCGCGGTTGACTCTACTATGGCCGCGTTTGGTGCTCCTTCCGCCTCTGACTCTTTATTGCATCAAGACCCTGTATGCTTCTCGGGCTACGTTGACCGAGCTGGCGATAGATGCATTCGAGACTGGTCACAACTTCGTCAAGGATTGGCTCCTAGAACCGCTGCGTGAGGTCTATAAGACCATCCGAACGGGCGGGGATGACGGTGTCATCGTTCGTCGCGAAGCAGTGTCCGCTGACCTCGAGGTACATCTTATCGCAGGCCCATCCCAATTCATTGCTCACTCCATACTCGGGTAGTCTCTCGAGCGTATGGCACTGTCGCTCGCTCAAGACAAGTTAGGTTATACCCAAAATCAACTAGCTGCATTGTCGAATCAGATCCGCATGGGAGATCTCACGCCAATCCTCGAGATTTACGAAGACGACATCAAACACCCCATCATGTCTGCCGTAACCGGCACTCTATTGCGGTCGTTGTTCGTGCAAATACATAAAACAAAAGTTTGCATACAATTTGTGGCCTTTGAGCTGCCGATTGACCCGTGTGCTAGGTCGACATCGATCAAGCGCTGATGGGAATCGACAAGCTGCTCAAGTCGCAGGAACTCACCTTTGCGTTCGTCGGAGTCGCACCAGCGTTCGCAGTCGTGTACGTGGCCGGAGGATTCCTCAGGCGACTCGTATTCGGCGGGCGCAAGAGGTACGGTGGCCGACACCGTCAGATGAGTGCCTGGCTTGCGATGAGGTTCGCGCCTTCTCTGGAAATCAGGGCGTCGGCTGACGGGAGGACAGGACGATCGAGCGCTTATTGCTATTCCAACCAAAGACGTCGCACAGACATGCAGAGCAATCGGACGAAGAGACGTCTCCGAATGCGATCCCGCCCCTTACGACGGGATTGCTTGTGCTGTCGTTGACGCATCTCCGGCAGTACGCGCTCACATCGTTGCCCGCACGGTCGCGTCTCCGGGAAGGGTTTCTCGAGGACGTACAGGATTTGGAGGATCCTAGCTTAGGCCGGCTAGAGAAGCTGAGAGTGTTGGAAAGGATGTGGCGAAGTTGGGGCCGCGAGCTTGGGTGGTACTATCCTGTACAGTGATTGCAGCGGCGCAAGGCACGGTGTCCTGACCAACAAACTGGTCGGGTGGCGTTCCGAGATTCGAGATATGTGGGTGGAAACAATTATGACCGCCGAGAAGCAGAATCCCATCATAGCCGTGCTCGCCATGCCTGTTCAATGTACTGCTGTGCAGGCAACTCTGAGCGCATCAGATTCTCCGTCAGGTATTACTGCCGCTGGGACCCAAACGCGGAGACAAAGTGCTACCAGGAACCTAATCTAACTACCAAATATGGTAATAATCAAGAACAACACGACGAGGATACCGAATGGCATCGCTTACCACTGGTCCACTCTCATAGATGAAGAATGAATAAATAACATATTAGGTCGGCCATACATATTCCTTAACAGTCGAGGAGGATTAGTGAATGGTCCCTGTGAAAACCGATGCCATGTTCCGTCCGAGGTCGGAAACGAACATTGCACCGCCCTTCGCGGGGCTACGCCCGATAAACTGCATAAAAGACTACGTGAACTGGGTGGCTACACGGTAGACTCATCACCACATCGCCAGACATGCGAAACATGCGGCTAGAAATACTTTACCTCCATCTCACCGCGCTCTTGTTGCTCTTGGTTGCAAGCTTGGTGAAAGCGAATCCCATAGATCTACCTCGCCGAGAAGTTGTGAGGAGTGAGGAATATACAGTGCACGAACTTGAACACCAATGTACGGATTAGATTAACTGCAAATCTCTCTAACCGACTTACAAAATAGGTGTCCTTGAGTGCGGCGAGGGCTCTGAAGGTTTACTAGTGGAGGATATTGGTAGTAAAGGACTCGGAGGTCGGAGTCGGTGGTTAAGAGGTGTACTGGGATCCCCACACCGGGGCGGCTGGTAGCACCATCATCCGAATTTCCGAACAAGGCGCCTGACTCTGAATCAGCAGTTTAACGATAGCACATATATTAATCCCATCTTCATCTACTAGTATGAGGGTGGACCAGTGGTAATACGCCCCACTCGTAGAATTACCTGATCAACAATAATGGTTTGGAGCGCAGGACCACAAATGACTAAGGACGAATAAAATAATACTAAGTTGACCACAGAGATTCCTCAACAGCCGAGGAGGACTAGTAAATGAGTAGCATAGCACCTCGTGTATGGCAGTACCCACTACCCATCACCGTGTTCTGAGTCAAAATTCTGCATATACAAGGAATAAATAGTTTCTACATGACTCACACGAGTGACATGAAAACAAGGTAAACCGCCAAAATAAAAGCACCAGGAGTCTGTACAAATCGGATTCATGAATCCGCCTGGTCGACCAGTAACTTGGCACAGGATGTAGTCTCTTTTCGCCTACTCTGCTCGAGCGCTCCCCTCATCATCCCGTAGTACCTCTTCTGTGCCCTCAGTTTCTACACTCCGTTCAACATCCGCGAACACGATCGCGCTCCTGCTGGAATCATAGACGGACGTCAACCCAAATGCACTGTCGATCCCGCTACCGTGTCCAACCTAGACATCGCGCGCATGCTCAGCGAATCGGGGAGTCAGCACGAACACTGGCATACCTTCAGCGATGGATGTCATTACGAATTGCCATCCTTGTGATGGGAATATCCCAAGGGCAATTGCGAGGCTCATGGCGATTAGCAGAAGGTTGCTGCGACAGAAGTACCATTAGCTCGATCGCTCCTTCAGTCGTTTACAAGTTTGGATGGCAGTGGAGGACGTCGTACGAGTAGGATGTGATGGGGACGTACCCAATAAAATAGAGGATGCCCTACGTTACGAGGATCTTCATGTACCGGCTGAACTGCCACTGTTTTGTCAAAGCGGTACATCTGAACTGACTGCCTCATGAACTGGGCGACAGCGAGGACACACAGGATCGTGCTATGTACAATTAGAGGGACATATTGCACAAACGTAATTGCCGGGTTTAAATTCAGTCCCCACGAGCAGATCTGTAGATTGAGCACCTGGACGGTGGACTCTGTTGGCAGCCATGAGTGACTGTATACAGTATATCATCCATTCCACGAGCAACTACACACCAAACAGTTTCCTCAGGTTGCTTATCATGGCGTCCATGACAATGGAAGAGACCAGTTCGCAGAGAAACCTGGTGAAAAGAATGCCAAGTATGAGTCTTGAGCGATTATACACTGCCCAGACGCGGAGCATCATCAAGACTGCGAGAAGAACCGTAGTTTCCCTCTTCCAGAGTAAGTCGCACACTAACTTACAATCGGCAGCACCAAGAAAAAGAAGACAAGCCCACTGACCCGCAACTGATATGGCTTTACCTAGGGGAATATAAGTAGGGAGGAATTTAACAGTGTGGGCTTACACTGTCTGTCCAATGAATACAAAATTACATTAGGGGCCCGAACATGAGTGGGACGAATACGTACAGCTATGGGTGGATATATAAGAACCTTCATTGATTAAAACAAGTGAACCAAACCGTTTCGGTGCCAGGTATCAAAGTGCTTCCACCTCCAGACAACGTCACATTGTATCATTATCATGCTTAAATGTCAGATGCACGAAGACAATTCAACCTAGTAGACCATCTAGTGTTAGCATCTTGGTTGTACCTTTCGAAGACCACTCACGTGACAGCGCAAAAGGCCTGCATAACGAACTTATTAATGGACAATCCTCAGCCTGCCGTATCTTTGAGAGACCAGTGATAAGACCGATACGAACACAAATATATTGTGCCGACACCCAAGTGGACGAGCCACGTACTTTGAGATTGGGTTTACTTTTTTTTTTGTTGAGAGGCACAACGGCTTCGGGCAACCGCGCGACTCGAGAGCTGAGTCGGCGCTTGCCGAAGCAGACGTGGCATATCCACTAAGCCACTGGACCCCCGAGATTGGGTTTACTTCGCTTGATAACACCTTCGAATGCAAGCCCATCCAGCAGCGCAGGATGCACAGAGCCGATGTCGACTCGCCAACCTTCGCCGCTGCGGCCAAGGTGCTAACATCCCCTGGCATTCCTGAAACACGTCTTGAACCTGTTACGCGCATTACGATCTAGCGACGGCTCACTTCACCTATCGACATTTAGTCTCTCGTCTCTCCGTAACCGCTTTTCCTCCCGTGGACGACTACAGCCTAACCCGTTCGTGTCCATTCTTTTCCCGCACTTGAAGAGAAATCCCTCCAGCACGTTGACACACTTTCATCCTGCTCTCCATGCAAACCAAGAAGACTCTGCCTCTACAACTCTCTCCTCCGACGGCTCGCAAACGGGTTATCATTCACCCTATTTTTCCCGCTTCGTCTCTCGCACGACGAGTGTCGTTTGAAGCGATAAGAGCATGAAAAGATCCGAAATGACAGAGCGGAAGTGCTTGGAAAGCTCATTGGAATGAGGCCTGCCCTCATGCAAGCTTTGACAGCCAAACGCGAGGGCTTGTCGACCGATGGAGCACCAAACCCCGATTTCCTCGTCGAATTCGTGACCACGCTGAGTTCCGCGGCGTCGGTCGAGCTGTCAGAGCAAAACGACCTGTCCAGTTTCATAGAGCTATCCAAGACGATCCTCGCTACTCGCAAGCAAGAGCACGCGTCTTATCTCAACGACAGAGATCTTCGCCGGCCATCGCGGTTGACCCTACTTTGGCCGCGTTTGGTGCTCCTTCCGCCTCTGACTCTTTATTGTGTCAAGACCCTGTATGCTTCTCGGGCTACGTTGACCGAGCTGGCGATAGATGCATTCGAGACTAGTCACAACTTCGTCAAGGATTGGCTCCTAGAACCGCTGCGTGAGGTCTATAAGACCATCCGAACGGGCGGGGATGACGGTGTCATCGTTCGTCGCGAAGCAGTGTCCGCTGACCTCGAGGTACATCTTATCGCAGGCCCATCCCAATTCATTGCTCACTCTATACTTGGGTAGTCTCTCGAGCGTATGGCACTGTCG
>JBBPTU010000642.1:0-19982 GCA_038094295.1 Tylopilus aff. beelii | reverse complement strand
TACTCGGTGATTTGAAATAATGCACAACGCACAAAAGAGCAGTGATAGTATCCAATGATCGAGGCAGTGTTTAGTACCCACCGGCAAGCACTTCCTGTGCCGCAAAGGAGAACAGCTTTCTCGCCCTACGTTAGCTGCACACCGAATGAAAAGATAGATGCGCTTGACAAAATACCATGCTTTGCGTCAAGCTTTAGACTTTAAAAATGTTTCGAACCTCGAGTCTGTTGCTGAATCCGGGCCACTGAGTTTGAGCTGTGACAAGTGACGTCTTGTGTCACACCAAAAAGTTCCCCGACCGAATGACGTCATCATCCCGCGTTTGCTCCTGCGCGACGGAACGTGTACCAATATACTTGAAAACCCGTAGGGAGCCGATGGCGGAGCCAGCACCTCCACGGCCTGGACCGGGGAGATAGGATGTCTAGACGATGGGATCGATAAGGTTCTAGCGTATTGTAGGTCACCCTACGGCTTTGAATTTTCACGCCGGGAAGGAAACAATCAATCCTTACGTTCAGATCTGAGACACCTAACGTGTCACTTCATATCAAGCAGTGTTTTGAAATACATATTCCGTGCCACGAACGTTACAGGACGTCGAACGTGCGTACTCTGTCCAGAATGTCAACTAACGAAAAGTCTTCCAGAAACTGCACGTTGATCGCGTTCTCCGCTGCAACTCGTTTGTAACCCACCACGCGGCCATCCACCATCTTCAGTCTGAACAACAGTGCCCCGAATGGCTGTTTGAGCCGGGCAACGAACCGGACCGCTCGCGTCTCTCTGTCCATCGGTACGGATTGAACGGGAGTGGGAAGCGATGGCGATCCAGGTTCGTGGGGAAGGGGCTGATCGTCCAATTTCCAGTCGTCTATAACTTCGTAGCTCTTTTCGCTGTCGATTTCTTCATCAGAGATATCTTCATACTGCATGTTTGGCGACTGGGGTGGCACAACAGCATCTGTTTCGAACGTAATGCTATTTATGTCCTCGTGCTCCAGAAGGGTGCCCAACCAAGGGTGAACGAGATATAGAGTGCCTAATCGAGAGAGGTCGAGTTTCGTCCTGATTTCCACTATCCCAAAGGCATCCGTTTCGGTACGGTACACGTGCCCGGAGTTTGTGCGATACGGAGAGAGACGCGGGAGGCGGACGGCTATGCACGGGAGTGTCAATCGGCTCTCTGCGAACCTAGGCGTAGGAAGCTCGTGAACGCGGCCGTATAGTCTGAGTGCCGCATCGACGTTGGATGACGAGGTACGGAATACACTGCTAATCATTTCCATCTCGGCGTCGGGAATATGTCGCGGGAGATGTGACGAAGTTGGACCACTGAATGCACTAATATGGGCCGGTAGGCAGCTGTTGAAAGAGCCAGATTCTCCGTTCCACGCCAGTACACCAACATCTCCGGATCTTGTGAGAATATTTGCCAACAGACGTCCTAGTGCGCCATCCCCTTCACCATATATCGCAGGAATACCAGTAGCCGAGAAAATGCCCAGTAATGAGTAAGCGGCGTCTTCCGGGTATGTTGTTTTCCGGTTTGAGGCAAGCCGTAGCTTTTCTCGGATACTGCTTAAGCCTGGGCGAAGCGCCATCAGCTCCTTGGAAGGCACCCCTGTAGCCTCCTCCATCTCCGAAATGACTTCTGGTGACTCTTTGTGGTTCGACAGCTGCAGGTTAAGATACAGTTTCCAGTCCTCTGTGTAGAATAGAACGACCTTCGCAGCAATGTACTCTTGAAGGGTCCAGGCGCGAGTGTTCCAGATGCTTTTCATGAGAGCGCCAAGTTGTGATAAGGAATGGACACCGCGGAGGTAAACGATGGTCAGGGCAGATCCCTCATACCACTTAAACATGGCCACAAGGGCTTCCTGAAGGATGAAATGATCCGATTTATTGATACAACATGTATCGGACCAAGCCCAGACGAAACCAGCGTCGCGAGCGATCTTGCAAAACGCTTGCAGCTTCTCATGAGTCGGAGATGAATCAAGATCGTACACAGAAATGGAGGCCACCTGCTGAAAGAGCGGTTCATTTTCTTCCCACCTGTGCGACAGCATCACATATTGGAAGTGCTGTCGTATTTTCCGCTTGATCTGGACATAGTCGACGCGTGTCGTCGTAGATGATACAAGCTCGTTAAAGATTGGTAGGGACTCGAATGCAGATGCGTGATCAGCTCTATTGTACAGATGCCCGTCGATTGTGTTGATAAGCTCCCGTGGTAAATGGCGGGTAGTCTTATGGACAAGTTTTCGGATCGTCGCTCGCGTGCTCGACGGACTGATGTACCGGTCTCCATGTCCTATAGATCAATATGAGTGTGAATATGACATCTTTATCATCCAACTTACGCTGAGTCTCCGGATCAGATGACCGCTCCATCTTTGTGAGCATGGCATCTAGCGCATTGACTGCATTATCGTAGTCTCCGATCTTGTGTAAAGCTATGTGTTTCGTCTCGTACCCCCACGGCAATGACGGGTCTAGTGCGATCACCTGATGATCATGCGTCGGTAATGTTGAACACACTAAGGCAAAAAAATTACTTGGTTTGCATCGTCTAGTGCCTCTTTCCACGATCTAGTTGACAAATACGCCTTGCTTCGTTTGAGTAGAATGCGTTGCTGGGAGAAAGCATCAAGGGACAATGCAGTCGTATAAAGGGTGATTGCCTCGTCATATCGATGCTCATCTACTGCTACATCCCCAAGTTGCTCTTCATGATACTCCGATTTTCTAGAGTAGCGCTGCCTGAAGGCTGCCAAAACCATTATATACGCAGTGAACCACAGCAATACACATGCACTCACCGAAAGCCCACTCTCGATCCTCACGATGCAGCTCTATCTCCTCGCCTAATTCACTCGCCATCCGGTGAAAACACTTGACCGCATCTGTTATATGATCTGTCGTTTCAAGACGTTCGCATATTACCCGATAAATTGCTACCCTGGAGGCTGCGAACTGGAGACCAAAGATATCAGCATCATACTTGTACAGGTACAAGAAGATATACTTGCACCAGCAGCAGAAAGCACAGCATCTTCCCATGGGCCAAGAGTCAATACTGCATTAGCCCATTCCTTCAAAAGCGGTGGTGGGATGCCATTAAGCGCTATCATATCTGTGTCTCGTGTTGTGTATGCGGCTCCATCGCCAATGTTTGCAAAAGTAGAGAGGCGTTTATGCGTAAAATCTGATAGCAAAGCTCAAATACACAGCAAAACATTAGAAGTAGAAATGATCCTACCACGAACCCACTCAATCATTGGTTTGTTCCTATTTGCCTCTCCTCCCAACTCGGATATCATCTCCTGGAAGCATTCGACCGCTTCCATGATGCGATCAGTCATTTCCAGATGTTCGCATATAGCTCGATAAATAGCAAATCTCGGAACAATGAACTACAACCAAGAGAGTTAGGTTTATGTGGCGTAGAGAACGAATGTATGCCCACAGTAACAGCGCTAACTAAGGCACCTCTCCAGGAGCGCCTTTCCATTGTCGCCTTCACCCATTCCTTGAGGAGAGGAGCAGGGTCGTGTTGGGGTACTGCCGCATCGCTTTCTCGCGTGGAGAGACATCGTTGTGTAAAATCTGATAGAAAGAGTCAAATGCACGAAAAACGGATGGGTAGCGTACAAGCTCACCGGAAACCCATGTCACAAGGGCTTCGCGCGAGGAGAGAGTTTCAAATGTATGGACAAAGTCAAGAAGAGACTCGCCCGCATCCTCTGTACGACCCGCTGAATAAAGGACTTCGCACATACGCTGCCGAATCGTGATGTCAAGCTCATCAAATTTCCACCCAGATATCTGGCATTGACAGTGAGTGATGTCGTCGCGTTGTAGTATGTGCATCACAAACTTACTAGCGAAACCACAAAGAGAGTCTGACTTGTATGGGGTCGTAATTGGGCGTGTGCACGCTCGAACGACTGCAACGCGTCGTCGTAGGCTCCTTTCTCCATACGCGTATTTCCAACAAGGAGATGCATGTAAGCCTGTTTGAAATGTCAGTAGTTACACTCGCTACCCGTTGGCGTATACACGCACCTGTACTACATAAAATATTGAGTTGTGCTTCACAGTTGCGATGAGGTCGTCCATGCGCGATATCGCATAAACATGCTCTTCAGCCATGAATACGATAATAGCCTAAAGACCATGAGTAGCCGAGCGCCAAAAATTGGAAGTACGAACCCTAAAGAGAAGAAGAAAAGTTATATGTGATGCGTGGAAACGCTCGAATGCGATGTCGCAAAATCGATATGCTTTGTACTTTTCTCCCTGTACGACATACGCCATGCTCATTGCGATATATCCAATGACTGACGGTTGAATACCGATCGCCTTTGGGCACAACTCAGCGAAGTTGGGCTCATCGGTGTAGTTGAGAAACACACCGTTTCTGCGTCGGCCAAGGCCAAGTCCTCCTTTCCCAAGCGAGCCCTTACGAGAGCTCGACAGGCAAGTACATGATGGTTTCGATTTTGGGACGCAGCAATTGCTGTAGCCAATAACGATTCTGCGATTTCGAGTTCATCGCGCTGCCATGAGTGGAGAGCAATATCATCGATCTGGATGTCTGGTTCCAGGAGAGTGGGGTGTAGACGAGACAGAGGAATCGAATCCTATTTGCGCGCCAAACAAACAAGTTCAGTGGTGCCGTAAGTAGCGGGGACCTCGCCGCGGCGTTACTCACAATGGAGTAAGATGGAATTTTCGCAATGGTGATTTTCCCGCTGTTATTTCCGCCAATTGCAATGGTCTGGTCGTCTCTGGAGATTGCAATAGAGCGTATATCCTGAGGATGCAGAATTTGACCGAGCTGGGTGTGAGTCTGTGTGTCCCAGAACGTGATGGTGGGCGAAGTAGCGTATGCGAGGCATTCTCCATGTGCTGGTATAGCGATACACGCGTAGCCGTTGGTAGCATGGACGGACTGCTCCCGAATCGTCGACCCCGTAGACGTGTCAATTTCTTTGATTGTCCTGTCTGTCACGACAAAAATGTTTTTGTCGAGCCAGAGGAGACCGGTATTGTGGTACGGGACGATATTCACAGAGATCTCCACCAGCAGGTGACCATTGTTGCTGTCCCAGATGCGAACGCATGTATGTTTCGCGGCAGTCGCGATTCGGTCGCCCTGGGGGGAGTACTTTGCAGCCAACACATGGTGCTCGTGGCCCAGTATCTGTACTGGTTCCCGATTTGCGATGTTGAAGATAGTGGCTGCTGCACCGTCAGCTGCCGCAGCGACGAGATGGGTGGAGTCAGGTGAGAAGTCCACTGCGTTGATGCAGAAGGGATCGAGCCTATATTTCCAGACCTGTTCGTATGTCTTCGCGTCCCAGACGATGATGATCCCTCCGAAGCATGTCCCAGCAGCAATCCAGCGCTCGTCTGGGGATACGGTGACACATACCATGTGAATCCCATTTATCCCCGTTTCCAACCTCGCCCTTAAGCTGTTGTCTTGCACGCGCCACACGTAACCCCGGTTCTCGCCACCGCTCACGAGATATCCGCCATCGGCAGAGAATGCCATCGCACACACCATGCCGGTGGTTTCGATCTCGGCGACTGGCTGGTATTGCTCTTTTACCAAAGAATTAGCATTGGTATTCCATCTTACGGACACGTACCAGTCATCGTCAATGACTCCGATAATCACAGAAGTACCAAGGCGATAAGAAACAAAAGTGCTGCGGTAGGTGTGTCTTGTAAGCTATGTATGATGTCCAGTCCATTCTCTAATCGGTGCAGGCGCTGTTGCAACATCTATCTCGGCAATTACCGGGACCCGTCCCTTCCGAGGTGTCCCACGCATTAAGTTGTTGGTTCAAAATCCCTTTCCAAAGTATGGTAGTAGAGATGCGTTTCCGAGAGCGCCTCGCCTATGGACCGCCAACATATCTCGCGCGATCCTGTTATCTACGCTTTACTTCAAAAACCACACGTTTCTGGACCGCCCGCCGGCGGCAGTTTGAGGGGTGTTGATGCTCGTCGGAAAAGCCATCCGATCGGCTTTAGGTGACCACCGACCTTCGCTCCATAAATCGCGGTCTGCCGCTCTGGCTGTATCTCCAACGAATCAGCAACAGCGAAGGCTTGAACAAGTACCGACTGAATCCGGATGCCAGCGTAAAGGCTATACTAGTGGAGGTGGAAACGCTTGCTATTAGACGGAGCGCTTTGCAACTGCTCTTGGGTTGTTTTGGGCGATCCAGAGCAGGCACACGGAAAGACATCGTTAGACATGTCTATTGTACAACATGGAGAGTCGGGACAAAGGTTGGCTTTGTATCGTCTAGTTGTCTGCACGGAAGAGCTAGAGTGAACAGAGTGCTCTCATGTCGTAGAGCCCGATCGATGTCGATGATCGATGATCTGTAATCATTGTCAGATCCGAGGATCCTGAAATCTTCATCAGATTTCACAATAATTGATGGAGTACATCACGATTCATTATTCAATATAAGTTTTTTTTTTTTTGGCAATGAAATTGCCTCCTGTAGGCTGTTCCAGGGGCTGGACGATCGCAAATGCATTTTTTCTTCGCTGACTCATTTATTTTCATGTTGTCATACCCTCCCTGGAACTGGCCACGATGGCTTAGCCTGAGAAGTATGCTTGATTAAAGTTGACGACCCTGAGACGAAGAGGACCTTGCCGACATAACTCATCTTCCTCTCTCGCTCATGGCATTGTGTGACATTTGAACCATAGCGTTACACTGGCAGTATCTGGAATAGTACATGGAGTGACGAACCAGAGGAGAGAATCGCGGCCCCATTCTCATGTCTTCACTAAAATGTCGACTGGTAAACAGGATCCACTACGAGTCGTGACTCGATATCGATATCACCTGCCAGGTAGGGCTTTGCGCCGTGGGCCGTGGCCACGGGCTTGAGATTGAGTACTTGAGTGTTCGTATTTGACGACCTAGACCTCTGCTGTGTCTCGCCATGTCAGGTCGCTGGCGACTGCGTACATTTACACACCTTGACCACCTCAAGTCATCCGGTTACCGCCGTCATCCCTTTCACACTGCCATGGTCGACCCTTCCATCTCGCAAGCTGCTCGTTAATCGCAGAGGATATTATTGCTTGTAGCACCTCAGGCCTCCGTCCATACTGATCAGAAAATAATCTGTTAATAGTCCGCTTTAATATCCGCTCCGTCAGTACTCACAGCTCGTTCCGTGAGGTCAGCAAGGCAGGCGCAGCGTCGTTGCGTGTGCGCATGCCTCGCGGTGACGGCTTCACTTGAACGGCAGCCTTAGACGAGACACGAGTCGCAGGTGCCAGTAAGGGCCACAATGTACACTGAGAGAGAAGAGCCCGTGGATGACTTGGAAGTTGGGAGCTGAGTCATATTGCAGTTGGTCAGCCACGATGGACTTACGGCGGCCTTGGGTAACTTCATTGCTCTTCCTCGCGTGTCGCGTGTATGCATGGACACAATCATCTTTTCTAGCCTCAGCCACTCAGCCATTCCCCACCGGCATTCGCGTCGTCTGCATCTCCGACACCCACAACAGGCGACCTCACAGTCAGGCACACTCTCAGAACTCTGCGATGCCCTCGCCTGGCTCGACGTTCAATCCCACCCCTTCAAGATCTTTATTGCAGGGAACCATAATGGTACCTTCGCAGAACCTGAAACACGTACATGCGTACGCCAGACGTACCCTGCCCTAACATACCTCGAGAATGACGTCGTAGAAGTGACTGCACGGACGAACCCTACGGCAGTCCGTCCCCAATACGGCCGCCGGCATTTCCAATACCCTCGCTTCCACCCGTCCAACCCCCGCCTTTCCGGCGCCCTCCTACCGGCGGTCGATACGCAACATCCATCCATCACGCTCTGGCCTACCACTAAGAGTAGACGCGCTGTTGACACATGGACCGCTGACGGGACACCTTGACTGTGGCGCGGGCTGCGCCGTGCTCTTATCGATCCTCTGTTGGACACATTGACGGTGGACAGGACGTCGAACGTCTCAGCTGGGACGATGTCCAGCTCGCGTTCGAAACCGTGTGCGCATGCGTAGACGCCAACGCCGGGTTCAGTGTGCGATGGGCTCAGTTTGTTAACTTTGTGTAGCAAGCTGTCACAGTGAAGTTGCCTGCTTGGTGGTGGGGACGATATGCAAGATAGATGTGGGGATGGGATACTGGGACGAACCAGACGTGCAGGAGAGAGGCGCAATCGTGGTGGACGTGGATCTGCAGTCTTGATTCGCGATGCGAGCACATCCACGGGTCTTGCCAGGGACATGGGTATAGGGGATGTTCGAGACGATCGAAGCTGCACTCAGACCCTTGCCTTGACTATGAGATTGAAGCACAGGGTAAGTTATTCATTCCAGATCTTTCAATCGCTTACCACGCCCATAAGATGATATTTCGCATACTACAGAAGCATTTTCGCTTTACCTTCCTGCCATTTCCAGTGCCTACTGGACTGGCAACAGTGATCAAAAGGTCTATACCCCAAGTAACTGGCGCTGCGAAACAATCACGAACTCATGTCCAGAGCATAGATGAGAAACCCCAGTCACGTTTTGGGGAGGAATCCACGCCACCCCTGGGAGCGAACCGTGGCAACAGACTCGGGGTTTTACAGGCGGGATCATGGACTTGGTCTGACATTTCCAAAGGTACGGACGTAATGTAGACTCGGAGGATTCTTATCCAGGATGATCGTGATTCATGTTCCTACATGTTCCAGTTTATATATTTGGCCGCGACCATGTGCGACAAGAGCCGCTTTTGGATCTCCAAGGGATAACTTGTTTTCCCTTTCGGTTGTTTACGCAGCAACCGCAGGAGCAATTGACAAAGACGCAGTAGGGCGCTAGAAAAGAGTATCTGCAGACGCAGCCATCGTATAGCTAGAGAACTTGCTACTTCACTATCATAGACAATAACAAGGATATCTTAGATCACTGTGTAGGCTAGTGGTCTAGAGGCGTGACGACCCGATGTGAATGGGTAAGGTCACTTGCAGAGGAGCTATTTGGCGAGCGCGTACTTCAGGCCGTACCTTGAATTGTCCAAGAAGAAGTCGGCTTGAAGGTCAATTTTGCCTTGACCTGCTTCTATTCACTGTAGGCCCGAAGAAAATGGAGGGCACTGAGACGATGTATGCTTGATATAGTGGGATGGCGTTGAACGCACCGATATCGTCTTATTTGACGTCACGATCAGAAGGTAATACTTCCTTTTCTCTTTCTACCATTTATGGCGAGGTCTGGCCGTTTTCATTCTTGACTTGGGAACTCACTCGAGTGGGAATGGGTATGTAAAACAAGTCAAAAATGCAGATAGAATACAACTGTTATTTAAAAACTATAGTAGTCTGCACGTCACATCCTTGTTTCCATATAACATAACTCTATTGAACTTTAAACTCTCAAGCTAATAAACTTTCTCCGCTGGTAAAGCAATGACACCGGGCTGTTGGAAGTCAAATCGTATCAAAATAATTGTTAGCCAAGGACGAACGGCTTATGAAGTGTGCATACTGTCAACGTGAGTTGTTTGTGGTGATCTACTTTTCGATTCCTAATCGTCGCGCTTCCAGTCTGGTTCATCAATGTTACGCTGTTCGGAGAAGTGAGTAAATAGTGCAATGGATTCAGCAAGTTCATTGCGTACGAATTCGAGGTCCGCATGAGCCACTGGAGTGCGCTGGGTAAGATCACCAACGAGTGCCTAATGATCGCCTCCGTCAGCCGGATGGATCAGCCTCTGCAATAGATGGATGGATCACGTACTGGGGCAGCGACGACGGAGACGACAGCAGAGGCAAGAAGAAGGATGTGAGAGAGATACATTATCAGCTTTGAGATGTTTTGAATTGGGGGCTGTTTGTGGGACTATATGATTCTGGGTGCTCCTTTTTATGCAGGCAGGGGACTCAAATCACGGACACAATAATGAACGAATCTGTTCCTCTACGGTGTTAGTATAACATTACCATGAGAATTGCTTGTCGTTCCTCGCGACCTTCGGGTCAACATTGGTTGCGTTTAGTTCCGTATTTCAAATCAGTGATGCGGCCTCAGTGTTCCTGCTTTTGTCATCCCTCCTTCCAGAGCTTGCTTTACTGCCTGCTATGGATATCGCAGTTCGCATTTGATCATTGCTGGTGAAGAACTGCTCGATATTGAGAATGACACTAAGATCATGTACCACTTCCTAGCGTCCGTGGGGTTCGATCCAAATGCAGCTGTGTGATATGAGGCGAGATCTCTCTACAAGCATAGTTCTCAGCGTCGTTGACAGCAGACGGTCCCTGAAGTCAGGTACACACAACCCAGATCAAATTCTTCGCATCTAATCATGATGCCAGTTTATTGGTTGAGGGTATTTCCATCCGCGGACCAATTGGCATTAGGTTTCATTTTGCAAATGGACTCTGAGAAATGTGAAGCATAAGAGACCGCGCTCGCTGACCACTTTCAGAGACGTCTGAACCGAGCTGTCGCCGTAAATATAGTCCAGGGAACTGCACCACGCCATGCAGAGCTGTACTGCCTGTACATTGTTCGTCAAAATCTTTGCAAGGATGTCCGTCGGCAACGAAACCGCGTCTAGCCGCACGTAAGTCAATTGTATTTCCTTAAACCAGGCAAAACAACGTCACATGCGTGCAGAACAAGGCCCTTATGATGCTACGTAGGCAAATCGAAGGATCGTTCCTGGATTTTTCGTCAGGTCGCATTAATAGCCCGCGGGATCACTAGGTTGAAACGTGGACGCGCGTTGTGAATTGCGCGCTGACATAGCGTACTTTCCTGGTTGACTGTCGCAGTATGACGAACAGAAGATTTCACGTGCGACTCCGTGGACGGCGCAGCAAGCTTCGATGAAACAGTCTGGCCTTGGCCCTGGACGCATGTTGGTTGCGGTTGGACTCCGAGGTTTTCCCAACGCAAAAGAACAAAGTCCGGGACAACTGGTACTTAGCAAGGAAACCACGAGGCAGGAAGTCCATCAATGAGCGGAGTCTTCATGGAGCTTGCCAAGACCGATGATCGATTAGGACCAATGGAGAGGTCCGACCTTGTGACGCGCGGTGCCTGAAGAATATCGTCAAAAAGGTAACTGCCAGGCGATAGCCAAGCTAGACCTGTGTGTTAGTGCTCTTGTCCTGCCGGCCTGGAGACTGTTTGAGACAAAAGGGTTGTCTTCGACACAGCCACTGCCAGTATGAACTTGAAGTTGCAGGAGAGTCGCGTCGGACCTTCAAAGGCTTCAATGTTGTCAATGATTCCTCAGTAGAGCTCTTGACTCATTCATACCGGGTGGATTATCATGTAACCTTTCAGGTAGGTGATTTGATGGTATCCACCACTATGGAGATATTCGCTATCTCTGAGACTCAGATGTACTCAATGAAACTTAGGGGTCGACACTCATTCAAGGTTCGAGCATGAAACAGAAACCTCTGATAAGCTTTACTTGGAGCTTCCTGAATTATTCACAAATCCTTTACTGATTGTACAGAAACGAGACACCCTCCACACACACATCCAGCACCGCGCGAATCAGTGGCCTTGTCAGTGAATTCAGATGCGGTCGTAAGCTTCATAGCCAATCGTGAGTCTGCTATGATCTCCGACATGTCTCCGTTCTTAGATCATGCATTTGTGCCTCGTGCACACCATCCCAGGGCAGACCGCCTATTTTGATGGTAGTACCGGTCGTTTTTTCCATGAAGACTTGATGAAGATGGTCTTTTTTTCCACACGGTCAGGCACCTCACCAACCTAACGCCGTGATCGGACCTCTTGTTCCCGCGTGGATGACCGTCCCATGTGTTCGGCTACCTGGCGGGGACAAGCAAGCCTTGGCTTTGAGGCAGGTCCTGTTACGATGGCGCAACAACGTGCTACGCCACATTCACAAATAAGCTTTGGGTTGACAGGAACTCCCAGCTCACTGCGTGCGTGTCCGCGCACCAAAATGTCGCTGGTGGTCTAATAGGGTTCAAATTCAACACTTGTCATGTTCCTGCTGTCGTTGCTGGGGGGCACCAGCTATTCGTCCATCACCGCATGTCTTTGGCAGCCACTCAGAAGCTACTACGCCTTGTTCACAATAACAATACATACATGATTCGCCGAAACCCATTTGACGACACAGACGCCCTATAATAATTACATACATCCACCCCCAGAGCCGAAAGAGATGGTACAATCGACAGATACAGGAACAAGAAACGCCATGATGACAAATCGGCTGGAACGGTGAGCGAAAACAATGTCCTTGTAGCCGTGGATAGCCCGCACCCGCGGAAGAGGGAAAGTGGTATTGTCCACGTCGAAGGTCGACGGATTCAGATGATTGACCCAAATGTAGAACGTCGTTCGACGGTCTGCGTGTTGACGTGGCCTGACAGGTAGCCCAAGACTAGGGTGACGCCCCCCGTCAAGGCCAGACTCTGTCAGAGCTGCCACGTTGAGACAGGAAGCGGCTCGAGCAAGCTCCCTTAATCCATCTCCATCTCCATCTCCATACCATCCCACGTTTGCTCCTGCTCCTCCCCTCTCTTCACCCCCTGCTCTTCTTCGCGTACGCTGATATCAGTGGATCCGCTGTCCCCTTCCTCGGCCTGCCAAGCATGCATGCGAGCATATATACTCCCCTGTCTCATCTCATCCCCCAGATCGATATCCCCAGCCTCGGCCTCATCCTCCTCGTCACTCCTGCTCTCCGAGGCAGACTGCGATTGAGAGCGGGATCCAGATGACCCTGATTTAGATCGGATGGACGAGCGTGGGAGAGACCATCCGCCGGTCGAGCTGGGGGTGTACGGGTATCCAGCGCTTGACCCGAGCCCGGATCCGGGCATGAAACCATACTCGTACGCGTTCGATAAGCGACGTTTCATCTCTTTCGAGGCAAGCGAGGCTGATAGTGAACGTGAATGTGAATAGGACAGCGAATGGGAGTGGCCATGTATACGTGGACGGGACGGCAGTGACGATAATGGCGCCGGGGATCCCAACGATCCAGAAGTCACGCTGGCGGAACGCAGCGCTAGCAAGTTCAGCGCGTCGTCTTCTCTTGGCAATGTTACCTGTTGTACCGGCACTGTGGTCGGCGAACTCGGAGCCACCGGTGCCATCGCCACCCCCAGCACCCCCGGACGGACTTGGGTAACGCCGATCCCTGGGCCGCTAATCGCATAGTCATGCAACTGAGCTCCAGTTAATTCTGGGCGCGAGCCTAGCATTGTAGCAGCCGGCACAGAACTCGAGATGGAGAACGATGTATGAGTGGTGCATCTTAATGTAGGGGGCGGGGTGGCGGCCGTCGATGTTTGCCCGTCATCGTTGATTGACACCGAGGTAGGCAGGGGGACAAGTCCCCCGGAGAGGAAAGATGGCCATAAAGAGCGATCTTCGGGTAAGGAAGCCGAACCGGGGGAAAGATGTGAGAGGATCGCGGCGGCCTAGCCAAATCCGGTTTAGTATCACTTTCGCAGCCAGTCTGGTCAAGGGACATGAAACAAGAACACACACGCGAGCGCGGCGTGCGCAAAAGCCACGACATCCCCTGGGAAGAAGAAAAAAAAGATTTCACCTCAAGTAACTGCACTTGTTGATGTTTACTCAAGACAAACTTGGACGCCTCCCGCCACTGCGGGGTATGTTCCCAGCGATGTTTCATCAAGCAAGATGGATGTCGATAGACCTAGATGGGCGTGTTGGTTGAAATTCAGCCAGCGATCACATACACATGCGAATTGTCGCAGAGAAAATCGTCCAACCTTGGAACAACTCTCGCATGTAAATATAGTACCCCGCTTACGTCCAGACTTGGTGCTATTGACAAAATTGGATGCAAGGGTATGCGAGGGGTGCGGGGACGTTGAGAGGTTGGTATCGTCGACGCTGACAGCTTCGGATTCAGACATGGCCTGAACGGACGCCGCCCGAGGGACGTGGATAGGTCGCACGCCATGGGGACGGTGTGAAACGGTTGGCGAGGAGAGCGAAAGCGCTGCGAGGGATGCGGAGGCGGATTGCAGGGATGTCGGACTGAACAAGGATTAGCATCCATAAGTGGATTCAACACAAGTAGAAGCCACTTCCGGGAAAAGGTGCGATGGCTGCCGGTCAAGTACTTACAATGGGCGAGTGGCAGCATCACGAGCATCGCTCAGTCTCCTTCGGGATCTCCCAGCCGAGGAGAGACGACGATGCTTGGTGGTATTCGTCGTCACACCTGCTTGGGTGTGATGTAAGGCGCAGGAAATGCTACGACCGGGACCTTGGGGCCGTTGATGGCATACCTTGTGAAGACCTAGAAGCAGACTCAGTGGCCGGTGAAGCGGGTAGTATTGGAGCTGCATTTGCGGCAGCGATGGACAAGGAAAGTAGGGAGGGATGAGGCTGGACATCCAGAGACAATCAGTCAAAGATACGCTCGCCTGTCCTGTACCACAACGCTGACCTGGGACATGACAAGAGGCGGGTCGAACGCACATATGCCCGAGCGGACGTAGACGTTTCCCTCAATTTCAACGTCCGCCCAAATTTGTCTCTGTCCTAAATAGAACTCGAACAAGCACTCGTTCACGATTTCACCGATCAGGCTCTCTGCGAACGAGACAAGCCCTCAGAACAACAAATACGTTCACTTCCTCTATCATTGCCAGCAAATAGGACATTCATTTGGCGAAAGCACGTCCTTCTTGGGTTTGTGCCCGGCACATCCGGACCGCTTCGCCGCCTCCATCTCGTCCATCTCGTCCTCTCTGTTCACTGAACCATCCTTCCTGACACCTATCTGTACAATGGGACGCGTGTATAGACAGTCGTTCTATCGGTCCACAGTTGATTAGATGAGGGATAACTCGAGTCCGAACTTGGTTCTCGTTACGTGCGATGCCGCAGTTTCCTTTTATCCATCCGCTATCATTTAACAACGTGAAACCTGGCTGTGGGTGTGCTCCACTTCTTTCTGTGCATCTTTTGTTATGGGTAATGGGCTATTTATTAAGCGAGTGGAAGAACGAACACGCATCGTCTCCTCGCGTCATCGTTGGTGCGTGATTGTTGATGAACAAGCTTCTCTTGATCTTGTAGATTTAGCTGTGGCTGATTTGATCTCAGTCCTAATGATGAGCGCGATCCATAGAGAGATAAACATCCAACTGATGTGGTGGATGATGCGCTGTTACCCAATAAGCGGTATGCTTGATCGGAACAACGGTGACGCCATGACATGTATTACTTTCACTTGAGCTTGGCAGGAACGAATGACTCAAAAGTCAACCATTTCCCGACTTCCAGGACAAAAAGGACCTTGAACTGAGGTTTTGGTGGCAGATGCTGCTTCTTCTAGTAGACATCATGATCTCGAATATGTACGATCGTACGTGAGACCAATGCCCATACTAGAACGTTTAATGATCAGCACTTTCATCCGGAAATACCAATATGCCTGCACTTCCATGTAGTCAATCATATTGTTCCCGCAAGTATACCTGATTCAATTGCAGTGGATCGAGACCCGGACAAACTTTTGATTACAACTCTTGGAAAAGACTTACATAGAGAGGATATCTCCGTTGGCCAACACACCTTTAGACTTCCCAAACCTCGTAACTGCGTCCAGATTAGACGCCATAACTTCGTTGTCATACTTCAACCGGACAATTGGGTGCGTCTGTACGCGAACGAGGATGACCTTGATCTAACGTTCCTTCGCCCGTACACAAGTGAGCCCTGACAATGCGAAATTCGGTCAACTACAACATTCATCTTCCAACCATTTACCTTCTGGTGCCCTTTTGTATGAAGCTGACATTAAAAGAATCATCATCGTGCTGTCCACGCAGAGACATCCGAAATACCAACAAGCGTGGTCGTGGCAGCATCCAATTTATCAGCTGGATCCTTTCTTGCCAGGGGTGCACGACCTACTCTTGAAACGTGTTACACAGAAATGAGCGCGGTACGCAACGTGTCAATGTTTGGTACACTGTAGCAGTCCTTGCTCCATGGATACTATAACTCAGAACATAAACCACGATGCATGTCAAGAATGCGCCAGAGAAGACTCACGTATACACGTCCTTCCGCTGGTTCGAAGGGATTAACGTGTGCTCGTGCAAAATAGCAAGGGGCTACGCCGTGTCGGACATTCAAGTTGCCGGACTATCCTAGGGAGTGCTATTCATGATCTTCTTCCTTGGTGTCGCGTATCCGGGAACTTGGCCCTGTTAATCTCGGTGGCATAGAAGAATGTTCAGAAAGATGAACATTCGACCAACGTGCTGGACTTGACGAGGATGCTTGCCAGCAGGATGCCCTCGGGGTTGACACTACGAGCATCACTTGACAGGATACAAGAGGAACGAACGTGGCATTGATCCTCGCACTCACCTCTTCAATAAGATGTGTCGGCTAATGGCTCTTCCGATATGACGGAGTCACTATGCTGCTCTGTCTCCTCGGAGGACAGCATCACGGTATGTATCTCTCGGAGACATGACGCGGTATCCTGGAGACCACGAAGACGAAGGCTCAGCCGTACGTGAACCCACCCGTAGCAGAACGCCACTCCGATCCTCGCACCTCATATCCTAGAGTTTGATGATATGAAATTCACTTGCTCCACGATATGTCCTTTGGGATGGTGTCGAACCCTCGGGCATGATTTTCATCCACGACCTTGTTTTCTGAACCTTGAAAATGAATCAGAATCGATGACACAGCTTCTCCGACGCGCGCGATATGAACATTGGAGCAACGCGGTGGATGATACATTGATGCTTGATGCATGAATACTGGGTAACTCGACAATGAGTGATGGTAGAACGGCGTGGTGAGCATCTCCTAGGGATAGGCACTGACCCTGAGGCGTTAGAACGTCCATAAACCGCCTCTCCGGTGTTCTCCACTCCATCCGAGTCTCCTCCTCGGAGAACCCTGGGTGACTTTGGGGAGCTATACGAAACGGCGGCCCGGTCGCACGTCCGCGACGAAGATGCGCCCGTACGTAAACTCACCCACTGGCAGACGAAGCACATCATTTCGATCCCTGTACTTCATATCCCAACGTTCATGACACGGGATTCCACGTCGATCGGTCAACATTCTTCCGTCTGGTTCATGAAAGCGTAGGTTCTTCGAGGACACCAAAAGTGCCTCGCCCGAAAGGGGGTTAATTTGAGAACCGACGGATCGAACACCGGGCCAATGAGCGTTACTTGACTGCGATTCACCCCATGATATCAACCTTTTGTATCGCAGAAAAATCGGCGAGATCGCGTTCGCGCGCATTCCCCGAGTCTCGTCACCTCTTTTACGTTCCCCGAACACGTACGCCGTGCTTCTCGGAGCACGCCTGTGCGTGTCACAGCCCGCAAGACGCAGCGGCATTCCTTGTCCTCGCGCGCACGACGACGATACGCGATGCGCCCATTGGCATGTATACGTGACATAGACCCCAATTTACTAGAGTTCAAGAATATGAAATTTGGTTAGCCGTTCCTTTCATGTCGGAGGCTGCACAGATCGGTGCGCGCGCGCAGAAAAGACTGACCTGTTAGACACATGCGCCGATATCGCTGTCCAAGGTAGCGGATATTTGCGATAATAAACGACGCTTACTAGTATTTTCACGAGACGTAGCATCTTCGATGTGACTACTCCGGATAGACCCGTCGGAGAAAAACGAGGCGCGTAATCTCCTGCGATACGCGATGCCCTGCTGCGAAAAGATAGCATCCGAGCATCACGACGGATCATGATACGTAAATGCTCAGTACTGGCAAGTACTGCAGGAAGTATGATTATTTGGGCGTTCACTGCGACTGAGCCAGACACGAACCTTTGGCCTCAAGAAGACACTCGAATCCGGTGCCAATGGCGTCTTCGATCGCCAGCACGCTCCACATTCTCGATGATCCCCTTCACCTTGCTTCGCCTCGGAGAAAGTCGGAGACTCGACGCACAGAGTTCCCCCACTCCTTCAGTCCAGCGATGCCCGTACGCGACGTCCGCCACGACACGTTTGCATTCAGCGATATGAAATTCGGCTATCCGTTTCTTCATGTCGGAGTTGGGTCTGTGTGGTTGGAGATCGGCACGCTCACAGAGAAACCCCAAACACGCACCGAATTCATACAACCGGACGTTGCCGTCGTATCGCTCTTCACGAACGCGACGTTCGTAGATATGAATCGCGCTTCTTTCCTCGAGATCTTCATTACCCCGGATAGACGTCGGCAGTAAAACGCTCGATCAGCCCTTTCGACATGCGTCTTCCTGACATGATCCAACAGAGGGTGAAGGATTCAGCCAATCGGACACGCGGCGCGTCAGTGTGTGATAGGGTCATCTTGCCCCGAGACTGACGGAAACCCTGTGATAAACCTCACATCAGCCACGAACATACCGCCGGTCAGGATGCGATACATACCCCTATTTAGATTAGTACTGGTTAGTGGTCAGCATGTCCGCGCCATTCGCTGGTCGAATCACCTCAGAGATATGAATAGCGCTTATTCATTAAGTAGAGATCCTCGTTTCCCCGGATAGCCGCACTGGAACGAAGAGGAAAGGACACTCGATCTGCTCTCGCGACACGGTGATCAGCGAAAGCGATAAGCATGCCAACGACGTGTCGACGCACGATAAGTCGACTCGTGTAAGCGGATATACTGCGAAGCACGTTGCTAAACCACATACTGCAAGCCAATAAAACACGCACCATTCGATCAAGGTCACGTTCGCCGATCAATATTCATAGCAGCTCAGACTCCCCTATCCATCCATTCCTAGTACTCTTCCTCCTGACGCTCGCCGGACGGCCCGGTCGCGCTTCTCCGGGTCCTCGGAGAACGCTGAGAACGTTTCGAGTGCATACCTCCACCCAATACCCACGACGCCATGAGGCAACCGAGTAACCCCAACCCCCAAGTACCAGCGTTCGACGCTGTAAAATTCGATTAACCGCGCCCTCTTCTCGGAAGGGGTACGTACATCCTCTCCGTTCAGGGATCGGCACGCCCATGCAGGCAATACCAAGCACCCACTGGATCGTCTCCCAGACTCCGATGGCCCTAATCAGGGTCAGGACCGCTCCTCGTTCGAAAGTAGTTATCTAACCTGGTTGGACCAAGAGATGTGCGCGATCTTCTCGCCCAAACACGCGCCTCGGCACGCACGACAAATTGGACGGCAAGATAAGCATCTCTTCGACACGGCCTGATGACTGATGTGGCGATGTGCTGACGCGAGACGGTGTACTCGATGAACCGACGACGGTCCACGACGGCACCAAGGCAGACGCGTCCCATGCCGGGCGTGACCGTCCAGCAAAAGCGTCTGGCGTAGCCCCTGATCCCCGCGTCCTCCAAACCTCGCTCAATCGCCCCCGCCCGTGCTTCGCCTCGGAGAATGCCAGGAACCACAAGGTCAGGTCGACGGGGACGGTCTTCCCTTTCTCGCCACGCCCGACCGTAAATGTACCGCCCGTACGTCAGCGCACCCCGCAACCGCAAGGCGAACAAGCCAGGGACCGCCCTCCGATCGTCGCACTTGCCCCTGAAAAACTTTGGACGGTGGGTTGCGCTCTTCGTCCGGGTCAAGAGACGTCTTTGAGTGAGCAGACGACCGACGATGTGGGCGTTGGTTCGTCGTGGGGACAGACCGACGGGCGTGAACGCCCATATGGACCTACATAGCTAACTTGCACCGGGCGTTTCCGATCCAGGCTATGACATAGGTTCCAGTAGGACGGGAGACTTCTCTTCTCTCGGTGGTTGTACCTTGACACAACGTGGCCGAACCCCGGACCCCGGGGGGAGATCTCCAGACGAGATGGGCGCCCGGTACGCGACGCCGAATGAATAGGTCGCACAGCGAAGGTGATCACGGTCTGATAAGAGAACGAGGCGCGACGTGATGCCTGATGCCCTGATCGGA
>JBBPTU010000641.1:0-19987 GCA_038094295.1 Tylopilus aff. beelii | reverse complement strand
GGTTGTGTAGGACATACGCTACACTACAAGGTATAAGGCTTTAGGTGCCAATGACTATCGCAACAACAACCGGTCACAGAGTGAAAATCGCTACAAAGCTACTTGAAGACCTGCCCCAGGTAAGTTGTAAAAGGTATAAAAAAACACCTGGAATAAGATTAATAATGAATATCGCCTTGTTTGTTTACCATCTATTCATCTTTCTCGGTTACAGAAAACATGATACCAATTTCAATCAAGATGTCATTGACAACGAGAATGTTTTCTGGATTACTTGCACCGGGAGTAGGCACTACTCCAGTCGGGACTGCCAACCCGCTAACGCTGAAGTTGGTAGAAGTGGAAGAGGCCAGTGTGGTTGACGTGGTTGACGTGGTTAAAGTTGAAGAGGTCGTGGGAGTGTAGATCGAGGTACTCGAAGTAGTGGGTGGAGGTGGAGCGTATTCAGGAGTATCCGAAGTCGTCGGTGAAGGAGTATAGTCTTGGGTAGAAGAAGTTGTAGCTGGGGGCTCCCAAGGCGTGGTAGTGGTCTGTTGTCCACCACTCCCGTTGTCGTCGTTGTACCACCAATCTCCATAGAGTACACCCTTCTCCGTGTGACCGTCGGAGAAGTAGGAAAATAGACCCTCTGAAAAGTCCAGGGCATTAAGAGGGCATCCCATACACTGATCACGTAAAGGATAAGAGGATTGCCAGCAGGATGAACCCGACGGACCTCATCCATGATAGTAGCAACCGTAGTCTTGCCATTGTACTGGATGGTAATGCTTCGGAAACATTGAGGACCGGGGTATCCCTCACCATATTGAGCGACGTTCAGAGCGACGATCTAAGATAGCCTTCGAGTTGAACAATGGTGGCGATAAGTTCCTGCACAATACTCACAAAATCGCTGGGGTAATTGGTTTGACCACAGGCACCACTTCAGATATGGAGGTCCATGAAATGATATCTCGTCCCAAAAAATGTACTCACAGCCCGACCTGATAGTACGTAAACCGTGCACCGAAGAATGGCTGAGATTGACGCTTATGGAGATCGACATCGCCTCGGGCCCGGTGACCTACTTCTTGGTGGCGCTTACTCCAGCGGTTGGCCGTAATGAACGGGGTTAAGAAGGCTAAAAATATCAAAATTGTCGAAACCCTGAGAGTCATGTTGCACAGGGTTTCTGGTTAACGTTGAACGAATGTGCCGTAGTGCAGAGCAGGCCGACGGTGCAGTAGAATGTACTTTTCTCGAGGAGAGGTCGCGTAACAGGTCGCGTTACCATGCGGCCACCAATGGCAGATTGCCATCCTGGATCACGTGCGGAATAGATTTAAGCGAAAACCCCGTAGGTGAGGTTTGCGAACGAATGAGAATTCCAGCGCAGAACAGAGTATGGCAACATATCTAACATCAATTGATACCGCATCTCGAAATGCCAGGTAGTAAGGCTGATAAAATAACGTGGGTATAGCTCAGACTAGAAAAGAACTCGAGTCCGTCAGTGCTCATAATATAGCAACGTTTGTCCACGATATGAAGTGTAGTTCTCACTTTTACTTCAACCGACATCATGCAATGGCAAGGGGACGAAAGATAAAGAACCTGCTCTACCATTCATCACGCACCACTGCAGGCACGGAGAAATTGCCCGATATATACGATGGCCAGGTCCACTCCCAACAGGCCGGAAGAGTTGGAAGCTCCACCCGGTACAGCTCCGGCAGTCACAACGACAGAATTGGAGGTCGTCTTTGTAGGTGCCGAACTAGTGCTGTTCGAGCTAGAGCTGACGCTCGAGGAACTAGTAGGTGGAGCTGAGGTAGTCGTTGGTTGCAAAGCCGTCGGTGACGGAAGCCAGGAAGTCCAGGGTATGTCCAAACTGGTGGTAGGTGGGGGTGGAGGAGGCGGAGGCGGAGGCGGTGGTGGCGGTGGTGCGGAGCTGCCGCCAAAGTTCCATGTAGCGGAGAGGACGCCGGCAGAGAGACTATCAAAGAATTGAAAGAGACCTTCAGAGAAATCGAGACCCATATACGGACAACCAGGACACTACCGAAGGAAAGCTTGGCATGAGAAAGAAGACAAGTGGATGACAGCGCACCTCGTCCATGATCTGGGCTTGAGTAGTTTTTCCATTGATTGTGATGGTGATCATTTGAAAACAATATTGACCTCCGGCGAATTGCTAAGTGATCGATTAATTATATTTCTCGTGAAGGATAGGAAAAAGATGTTACCGCTGAGTTGAGTGCGACAATCTACGGATAAATAAGGTGAGTAGGCGTCCAGGCCACGAGGGCGAAGAATGCGCACAAAATCGCTTGGTACATTGGTCTGACCGCAAGCGCCTAGACCGACAGCATAGTAGGTGCAACGGGCACCGTCGAAGCGTTTGAAAAGGCTGACTTCACCAGGGTCGCGATGGGCGAGGTCGCCACGTCGGTGTATGTGGTGCTGCCTGGCGCCGTGGGTATGGCCCAGTGAGGGCGTAATAAACGAGATGATGACACAGAGAGCCAACGCGAGGTTGGCGAATATACGCATGGCGATGTGTTGGGAGTGAAGGAGTGACGGGGCGCCAGCCAGAAAATGGGACAGAAAATTGGAGAGAAACAAGGAGCGAGAACGTCCGAGTTGCGGCGTGTAGCCGCCATCATTATGTTGCTTACCAAGCAGGGACAAGTCTGCAGGGATGCAGGAACCCACTCCCAACATGGATACATTGTCCGCTCGCTGACTTCGGAACGGCGGCAATAACCAAAAAAGGGTATGCAGCACGCGCGAGGGCCGAAACTCCTTCCTATTTTGGTGCGGAGCGGAGATTACAATCACATTGTCGTTCGCCTATCACAACAATATTTAGACAAGCGTGTCTACAATCTCCACCGTACGTACAGCATTCTCACTCACTCGAACTCACCCTCGAAGCGGCTGAATGACCGTGATCTGGGACGCACAACAGTTGCTTTAGTTCATCTTTCCTAGGACTATCCACATGTGGCTCACCGTGACGAGCTTGAGAACTTCGTCGATCAACAAGACCGGTGCACTCAAGTATAATACGGCCTTCCATTCCGTCCAGTTCAATGGCGTGATTGCGAACAGCGACCGGAAAAACGGGATATACAAAATGCCAATATGCAGTGCCATACTCAACGTGATGGCAGCCACAAGTAGCGGGTTCTTCCAAATCGGCAGACGAAGCAAGCTTTCGTTCTCCGAAAGAGAATTCATGGCATTGAACATCTCCACTGTGACGAGAACAGAGAGGCTCATCGTCGTGGCACGTCGCGCCATCTCATTTGTGAACATCTCGCATCCGACTTCGGGGAACATAGTCGCGCATTGATGAAAATGAGTCTGGCACCAGCTTAGTCCCGCAATTCATCAGAACACGATCCACTTACAAGTTGATGGAACGTTATCTGCGGTCCTCCAGAGTAGTAAACGAACCACCACGCATATCCAAACACCGTGGCGCAGCCGACGTAAATTCCAATGATCAGGTATCGGATGAATAACCATTTGCCTACGAGCGGTTCCTTGGCATTGCGTGGAGGTACTCGCATGATGGAATGATCGGCCGGGTTAAATCCGAGGGCAGTGGCTGGTAGACTATCTGTAACAAGATTGACCCAAAGCAATTGGACTGGAATCAGCGCCTCTGGCATGCCCAATATAACAGTCAAAAAGATGCTTGGAACCGAGTGAGCAACAAGTCGACGCCAATTGGGTGCACATACCTGACGACCTCGCCGATGTTGGAAGAGATAAGGTATCGAATAAACTGTTTGGTGTTATTGTATATCAGTCTGCCTTCTTCTACAGCCGACTCTATCGTCGTGAAGTTCGAATCCGCAAGAACCATGTCTGCCGCTAGTTTGGCAACATCGGTACCACTGCCCATCGCAACACCAATATCTGCCCTTTTCAGGGCTGGCGCGTCGTTGACGCCATCACCCGTCTACAAGACCCTCGGTCAGATAATAGCACAGGAAGCTAACGAGAGATCTTGCCATAGCGACGACCATCCCCAGTCCTTGGAGTAGATCGACCAGCTGACTCTTGTGTCCTGGTTCTGTCCTGCTAAACAAGCTCGCGCGATGCACGGCCTGTATTTTCTCCTCGTTGCTGAGTGCGTCGAATTCTCGTCCCGTATAGCTCTTGCCGACCAAGTCCTCATCTTCCCCAAATATCCCAATCTGACGGCATATCGCCTCAGCGGTACCTCTATTATCGCCTGTAATGCAAATCACGCGGATGCCCGCAGCTTTGCAGTTCGCAATGGCACCACGGACCTCGGGGCGTGGGGGGTCCAGCATACCAACGAGAGACACAAAAACGAGATTTTGCTCAAAGCGGGCATAATCCTCCGTGTCCTGACTAAGGTAGTGTGTAGCATCGGTGTCCTTTGCATCAACATAGGCCATAGCGAGTGTCCGTAAACCCTTTGAAGCGTAAGAGAAAATTTGTGCGAGAATCGTATTCCTCAGGTCAGATGTCATGGGAATGATCTTGCCGTCCACCATAACAGATGTGCAGCGTTCAAGCACGGATTCCGGTGCGCCCTTGACGAATAGGGCACCAGTGCCATCGAGACGAACCAGCACTGACATCATCTTGCGGTCCCGAGAGAATTCGAAAGTCAACAAACGGGGTATACTGCGTTCATAATATTCGCTGACGGCGCTTGCGCGAGCAGCGGGCGGCATGGATGACAGCGACTTGGTGATTTCCGGGTCCGGACAACCTAACTTTTCGACGAGGACTTTAAGTGCAGCCTCTGTTGGTTCCCCGACGTTGCTGTAGGCATTTTTTTCCTGGATATAAATGATTAACCAAAGCCTGTGCGGATGAAGAAACGCGTACCGATTGATATACGATCTTTGCGTCATTACACACAGCGCAGATCTCTGCAAGCCTACGTATGGGACCGAGACTCAGACTTGAGCTCTTACTTCCAGAGTGGTGGACAGCGCCGTGCGGCGAGTAAGTGGCCCCTTCGACCAGGTACTCCTTTGGAAGTTTTGTTTGCGCATCGATCACGAAGAACTGGAGAGGTTGAAAGCAGTCAGCGAAACCAAGGTAATCAACTTTTGATGTACCTTGGAGACGCTCATTTGATTCGTGGTCAACGTACCCGTCTTGTCTGAGCATATCACGTTTGTGCATCCGAGTGTTTCGACACTGGGCAGATTTCGGACGATGGCGTTTTTCTGCGCCATCTTTTTGGTGCCAAGCGCTAAGCAAGCGGTGATGACGGCAGCAAGGCCTTCGGGGATGGCAGCCACGGCCAGCGCGACGGCGATCTTGAAGTAATAGATTGCACCCTTCACTACACCGTGATGGGAAGGGTCCCAAAAGTGACGGAAGTTGACGAGCCAAACCAAAACGCATATTACGGATATCACCTTGGCCAGCATGTCGCCAAAGTCGTCGAGCTTACGCTTCAACGGTGTTTTGTCGTTTATTTGCTGTGAGATAGAGTGATGAATGAGGCCAATAGCTGTTTTCTTGCCTGTAAAGGTGACGATGGCGCGTGCAGACCCGTTTACGACAGTGGTTCCCTAGGAAAAGATGAGCGGGCGGACGCAACGGAGACAACGACGCACGGAGAAGAGCATGTTGGACATGTCCTGCTTGACGGCCTTGGTGTCAGGAACGATATCGACGGACTTGCTGACGCTATTGCTTTCACCCGTGAGAATGGCCTGGTCTACGCGGAAACTGCTGGACGAAATCGAGAGAAGCCGGCAGTCGGCAGGCACTTTGTCCCCGACGGCGACCGATATGATGTCACCGGGAACGAGGTCGGAGGCGTGTGCGCGCGACACACGGCCGGAACGGAACACGTTTGCCTCGTCGGGGGAATACTCTTTGAGAGCCTGGAGAGGGAGGGTGAGAGAGGACAGCAAGTCTCGAGGGAAAGGCATACGTCTATTGCCTTTTCTGCATTCGTCTCCTGGACGACGCCGACGACCGCATTGGCAACGAGGATGAGAAGGATGACCGCTGGCTCGACGAAGGCGCCCAACGGCGTGGAGTCGGCGGAATCCTCGAAGAGGGCAAGGAGGAAGGAGACGACGGCAGAGCCGAGGAGGATGAGAACGAGCTGGTCCTTGAACTGGTCGAGGACCAGCTGCCACAAGGGCGTCGGGGGCTCGTCTGGAAGCTCTGCGGGGGGTCAGGGCGAGAGAAGCAGCGAAGGGAAGGACGGACCATTTTTGCCGTAGAGAAGGACGTGATTAGCGACCTGGTCCGCGGAGAGACCGACGGCGGGGTCGACCGAAAAGTGCTCGAGGAGCTGGGCCGGTGCGACGGTCCACGGAACGTCGAGGAGGGCCATGACCAGCGACGTGTCGCCTCGCTCTTTTCAACGTGTCGCCGGCACCGCGCCGGGCCGGGGGGGTCGCGGGGGGTCGCGGACAAACACGGGCCAAACACAGCACCCACACCGCCGACGACGAGGCCCCGATCGAGGCCATCTTCGACATGGGCAACACCGGCTCGTCTTCTGGCCGTCCCCACCACGACGACACCGTCGACTACGGCGGCCTCGGCCCGCTCGGCGTCTACACCGGCCCCAGAGACTGGAACCACTCCGTCGTCACCCAGCTCGTCGTCGACAGGAAGCTCGCTCCCTTCTACCGTCCCCTCGAGGACTACGACGACGCCTGGGACGACGACCAGATCCTCGCCGCACGCA
This sequence comes from Tylopilus aff. beelii, assembly GCA_038094295.1. Lineage (NCBI taxonomy): Eukaryota > Fungi > Basidiomycota > Agaricomycetes > Boletales > Boletaceae > Tylopilus > Tylopilus aff. beelii. The sequence goes on along the minus strand of JBBPTU010000641.1, from coordinate 13,293 downwards.
AGGAGTTCCCCGACCCCGACCCCGCCGCGTCAGACTCCCCCCCAGCCCGCCCTGACCCAAAGCCGTCCCCCGTCCCCAGGCGCACGTCCTCCCTCAAGGACCCGTCCCGCTGCCCAGAGGCCGCCCTCTACAGGGGGGCCGTCGAGTGTCCCATCTGCTTCCTTGTCCGTCGCCCCCCCTCTCTCCTTCTCCTCGCTGACGCCCTCCTAGTATTACCCTCCAAACATCAACCACTCTCGCTGCTGCGATCAGGCAATCTGCACAGAGTGCTTCGTGCAGATAAAGAGGGCGGAACCTACCGCAACGCACCTCGTTTCAGAACCTGCCGCCTGCCCCTACTGCGTGCAGGACAACTTTGGCATCGTCTACATGCCCCCTCCGTGGCGTGCTGGCATCGGCAGCGATGGAATGGTCCGTCTTTCCCCGCGTCTCCCTTCCCTCCTTGACGTCTTTCCTTCTCTCCTAGACCCCTCCCCCCTGGGCCGACCCCCTCCGCTCACAGCAAGGCACCCCTGGTCCCTCTAGCGCACACAAACGCCGTCGGAAGAGCTTTGGCCACGACAGTCCCGAGGTCGTCACAACCGGTGCGCTTTTTCCTTCCCTCTGCCTCTTGTTCCTCTCATTCTGTCTCTCTGCGAAGATCAAATCCGTCCTGACTGGGAAGCCAAGCTCGCTGCAGTCCGCGCGGCAGTGACACGGCGTGCAAACAGGAGGATCATCATGAGGCAAGTCGGGGATAGACTCATCCCTGTTGGTGTTACCAGTGGTCGTGTGCATGCCCTTCCCGCTACGGAAGGCGCGGATGGTCAAGATGGCGAAAGTGGGTCCCCTGCGAGTGGGACCGGCAGTCGACGGCGCCGTGGGCCGCGGGCAAACGGTCAAACTGACCTCACTCAATTCCTCGGACAAATGGCCCTAGGTCAAGACCTGGAAGAGGTGACATCACGTAATTTGTGCTTACCCGCTGATACTAACTTGCGTCAGCTCATGGTTATGGAGGCTATGCGGCTCTCTCTTCTTGAACACGAAGCACACCAAAGAAGGGAAGAAGAAAGAGCGCGTCGCGAGGGTGCGACAAATCAAGCCAGCGCAGAGGATTCATCCGCGACACCCGGCGTAGATGAGTCAGCTCCACAAGGCGCCGAGTTCAACGCCACGGCTCCCGTTGTAGCCTACCCCTCCCCGCGAGGCTCGCGGGCAGATGGTCCGACCATCATCGCATCTGCTCGCAGTCGCTCTTCGACACCAGCATCAGGTCAAACAGACTCTTCATCTTTACATGGGATTACCGTTGACGAACCGAACGACACTCCCCACAGTCACGAACGATCCCCTGGCCAACCCGCGCTCGTAACACAGACATCAACACCTATTGGTAACGGCGAAGTGCATACTTGTAGCAACGACGAACAATCCCGCTCTCTGTGCGGTACATCCATCCTTGGACAAAGCCAGCGCTCAGAGGGACCCATAATGACATCATGTACCATCTCATCTTCATTGTCTGACACGGATACTCCAGAACATCCTTGACGTCTGGTCGGCTCGACTTCATCAATGGATTCGCCAGTTACACTCGTGCTCATGTCGTCCGTGGCTGAATTCCCACTCTGGTAGACGTTTCATACATCATACTCGGAAGGCATGGACAGTTTGCATAATCAATCCGATCCATAGACTTATGAGAGCCAATACGTTTACGATGTCTTTTCTACTCTTGTCGGCACTACAGTACCGGGGACGACCGATTTACTGTAATACACCTGTCTCTCCGAGTGCTGGAGCTCCCTCGATGGTTTAAGTCTTTTCTGATCTTGTTTCCACATGAAAGCTATCATCTGGTCAAGCTGTTCGATGCACGTTCAAGGATTGAGTCTTTCAAGCCGAAATACATGCACTACCCGTGATTTTGACGAACGTCACCGACTTTCGATACGTTGACCAATATGCGTTCCGTGGCTAATAAACCAACCTACGAGCACGGTTTGTTCAGGCCAGAACAATCATGACAACCCTCAAACTGTGCATGATTGGGGCTGGCCAAAATACAATACCTATCTGCAAGTACTTGTTCCTTTGACAGCCAAAAGACGGGAGGACGTGCCCAAAGAAATGCGATATTAAATAGCCAGCGTAGACGGGCTGTTTCTGCCGCTCATCTCTGTGGATCTACCCATATAGGCTTTGTAGCCTGCGAATCCTTTGCCTGGGTGCGATGCAGGGTCAGTACTCGATCCGAACGACTCGAGAAGCATAGGTGACTCGCCTGAGCCTCGACCTGCTGTTTCAAGTCGCGCTCTTGAATCATACGAGCTGCTCGATTAGCATCTACTCTCCGTCTGAGATCAGGAGCCAAAGCCTGTGTGCGAATGTCAGTGTGACCGATTCCCAAGAAAAGTGACCGCTCACGGCGTATGTTTGCTCGGGTGTCGGCACAGTGGCTGTAGAATTAAAGGGGATAGCAAACCTCAGAATAAGGATGACCGGCAAGCCCGAACAGCAACGAGAGACGAACCCCGCATGAGGAGATATCCCATGCCCATTACTTTCCATTAAATTGACGCGATCATTCGAGACCAATGTTGTTTAGCACATGCAGGAGCAAATTGGTTGCTCGCAATCAGTCAGCTGCAGCATTCCATGTCAAACAGACTCACAACCACCAGCCGCTAGCGTCAACCTGAACCACGGGAAACTCATTCTTGAATTCGACGAGCACAATAAGGGTTATTACAACGAAGCAATGCTGTGCAATTGTTTAGTGCAGTATAAATACAACATGCCATTGTGGGTAATTACGAGCGTCCTAAGTTAGGTATATGAGAACACGTTCCCTTGCAACCGTTCTAGTACCAGTGCACATAACGCGGATGAAAAACAATTTAGCCCAAAGATAAAGAACCAGGAAGGTCATCTCTCCGAACGCAAGTAGGTCGGGATGATGGCTTCTCCACGTTGGCTTTCCTGCGTTGGGCCATGATGTCCACACTATTTCTTCGACTCGTAGACTCTATGCGGGCGAGTTCCTGCTCCCACGCTTGCACGTCTACGAGGTTTACCCTTTCAAATAGAAGACTGCCATGCGAATGATGTTGTGAACCCTCGGCGGTCAAGTGGCCGCCGGAGGAACTCGATCCTAAGCGTGTTGCTTCGGCTGATCTTTGGCGAAAGACGCCACCAGAGCTACGGGGTGATTTCAGATAGCGGGTAGGGTGTGCAGTTTCTGGTCGTGGAGGGACCAATTCAGTGCTTTGGTTTGCATATGGCCGTACGTCAAGTCTGCGAAACCGATCTCGCGGACCCGCAGATGTATGTGGTCTCCTTGAAACGTTGGACATATTACTACTCCCTCCAGGAAAGGGTGATGAAGCAGTCGAAACCTTGTGATTGTGCGTGGGGGGTAGAGGCGGTCCCGTGACAGGAGAAACGCCGTCTAATTCTTCTGAACCCAAGGGCTGGCGAGGACTACGAGGTGGAGATGGAAGCTGTTCCGAGTGATGGTCCCGCCTGTATCGTCGAGGGGATTTCGATTTCGACCGTCCCGAAGTTGTGTTTGCCCATTCACTGCACCGGGAAAATGCAAGCTGCCTTTGTAAGTCGTTGGTGGATACAATCGTAAGCTCCTTGTCTTCTAGTTCTACAGTCTCCGCGGAACTCGCAAGCCAGGAGATAACCAGCTAAAGGGCAGTTCAGATGGATAGAAGTAAACAGAATGATGATGATAATCTTGACCTTGACACGCAGAAAGAACTTGACACCTGCTAGGCCGGTTTGGACGGACTCCCCAACTGCCCATCGACTGTTGGACTTGGTATCAGGCCAGGAAAATGTGAGTTTATGCTGCCAGGCCCCAGAAGCGTCTCTGGAGAAGCGGCCCACCGATTCGGCATGAGCTAATATGTGAGTGGTACCACGGCCGATAGAGGGAAGTGAAATGGGCTCGTCTACACTGTAGTCGTGTTGTTGTAATAGTGGCTGTGAGGAATCCCCAGAATACACGGACGACGAAGAAGTGGGGTGAAGCAGGTCTTGTGACGAAGAGACATTACTTCCAGGATACGGCAGTGAACTATCTTGGGCGTGATCGGAAGGACTCTGGGAATTTGTGGTTGGGTAAGCCGATGATCGGTAAACTTCAGGAGGCGAATCGGGGGGGTTAACTCGGAAGTCGCTAAAATGTATCCGTCGCTCAACAAAAGCAGACGCGCTGCGAATAGATATAGAGGAATCAAGGGGTTGCACAATGAGCTGTACAGAGACAATGTCAAGAGGCCCGATGGGATTAGGTGGGACAAGTATGCGATAACGTAAGGTTGGTCCACGGGATTTAGACTTGTATAATGTCATGTGCGACGAAGAGGAAGGTGTCAACGGCGTTGGGGGGGACAGACTGGCTGGCGCATCGTAGCGCATGAGGGGGAGATCAAAGTGCTTGACTTGACGACAGCCGACGGCCGGGATGTGTATGTGATTTAGGACTGATGGCCGGTCAGGAGACGGAGATGCGGCTAGCGTGGCGATGAAGTACTCACCTGCTTCGATACGCCAAAATATCCGGTATTCTTGGAAGTAAATTGCGGTGCTAGGCGCGGCGATATGGGAAGGAATGGAGAAACGAAATGGGAGTTCGGAATCCCCAACCTCAGACCACTCCTGGGCATCCTGTTTCTGCCAGAGGGTGACCGAGTGTTCATAGAGAACATTCGTGTGCACCGTCCCCAAGCGAGCGTGGCGCGACTCGTAGCAACGAACTGCGACGATGATGTCTTTGGCAAGGATGGGTTTGCCGTCCTGCTCGATCTGGGTGCGCACGACTTGGGAAGGAGCGTGAGCGACGGGTTGGAGGGAGGGGGAAGGATGGACACGCACAACCTTCGAATCTGAGTGGAGTTAAGCCGAGGTAGCCCTGGTAGGGAAAGTAGCGGACGCCTTGATTGCCTTTTGGGGAGACGAGTGACAGCTTGACCATGGGTGGATCGTCGTGTCGGACGGCGGGTAGACGAGGACGGGAGCGACGGGGAGAATGCGTGCACGAGGAGAGGCAGAGACGGACGAGGGTGGAGGGAAAAGAAGCAGTCGAGATAAATAACGACTCGACGGTCTTGCCCGAAATGGAAGCCGATGAGAAGCACCGCTTGATCGGGTAAACTAGATCTCAGATCCCCGGATACATGGGCATACAGTCACGTGTTCAGTCACATGTGACACCTCCCTCTCGAAGCTCGGCGTGACGAGGCAGCCGAGGTTGTCTCCGTACTACCATGCCCCACTCCTCGCTCTTCGTCCCGTTCCTCCTCGCGGGGATGATCATCACCGTAAGCGTCGTCTGTCTCCTCCTACATGCTCTCAACGTGTCCACAGGGCTCCAGTAACTCTCTATGGAGCAAGTGGCAGGTCAGTTCGAACGATATCTTTGACCGTTGCAGGTCTTCATATCTTCGCCAGGACATGCAATGCGTCGAGAACTGTAGTGATCCAGACCCTCGGAACCATGTTCTATACGAACAACCAGTGTGGCAGACGCTCCAAATGTTCTGTCCGTTTTTCCTTTTTCCGTCCGTTCCCTCTCGTTAACCTTCTTCCTAGTCGGCGAAATGCTTTGTCAGTTTCACATATCTCGCTGTGTTCTCACCTGGTCGCCTTACTTTTGTCTTAGGCTTCCTTCCCGTCCTCTACACGTGGTTGCGCACGAGGCATGACTCTGGCCCCGTCTTCCTTTCTTCCGAACCAAACCAGGACGAGCAACTTCAGACCAAGCTCCCTTCGCCTTCCCAGGAGCTACGAGGTTGGAAATTTCTCCTCTTCTGGCTCCCAGCCGCTTGTGATCTTACCGGCACCACGGTTCGTGTTACCTTCCCCATTCTCCCTCCGATACTAATGCCGTGACTTGGCTTCTCGTGGGAAAATGTACAGCTGATGAACGTTGGTCTTCTGTACACCCCCGTTTCCATCTATCAGATGACACGTGGTGCTCTTGTCCTCTTTGTCGGCCTTCTTAGTGTGATCTTCCTTCGTCGCCGTCTTTGGTTCTACCAGTGCGTCACTCGTCTTCTCCATATTCGTTACCTAACCTCCGTCAGATGGACCTCCCTTCTTATTGTGATGGCCGGCGTATCCTTCGTCGGTTACAGCGGCTCTCTCATCAAAGACACAGTCAGGGATGCAGTGAACATGATGATTCACCCCACCAGCACAGTGCCAGACCCTGTTGATCATACTGATATGGCCAAGGTCCTCGTTGGTATGGTGGATCATATTGTCGGACTTGTCTCGTTTGATGTGACCTTTGAGCAGGCGTGTTCCTCGTCTTGTTTGCACAAGTTTTGTAAGATATATTTACCATCTCGGTTCTCTACTTGCTTAGTGTGGTCTCTTGCAGCCTGGCGATTCAGTTCGTGGTCGAGGAAAAGATCATGACGCGTTGGAACGTCGATCCTCTGGTTGCGGTGGGGTTCGAGGGTTTGTTTGGTACCCTCACGATCCTATTTCTCATGCCACTCATGGCGCAACCATCCATGTCTTCTCGTTCTCCCTTCTTCGACTTGCCAAGAGGTTGGTATCAAACGGTTTACACTCCGAGTGTCTTCTGGTCAGGAATTGTGATCGCCTTCAGTATCTCATTCTTCAATTACTTCGGCTTAAGCGTCACGAGGCATGTGAATGCCACGGCCAGAAGTTTGACTGACACCTGCAGAACTCTTTCTATTTGGCTGGTCAGTCTTATGCTAGGATGGGAGCGGCTTTTGTTTCCCATGTCACTCTTGCAAGTGCTCGGCTTCTCTCTCTTGGTGTAAGTGATCTGCTTCCTGCTTAAGTATTGATTCGCTTACTGTCCCTCCGAGTAGTTATGGAACGGTGTGTTACTCACTTGTCTCAGTTATGCCGTTGCTTACCAGATGCTTATAGTTCCTGTTCAACAACTTAGTCCAACCACCCTCATTCCTTCGCCCATCTCCCCCTCTTGTCGCACCAACGACTGAAGCAGAGGAAACGGGAGCACTGCTTGCTACTTCAACCTCCTTGGACGAAGAATCTGCGACCTTGCCTGCGGACCTTGGTCAGAGTGGTTTTGGTGTCCACCCAGTGGATGAGCATGTCAGAACGGCACAGGACTGAAGCCAACGTAGAGGTCTCGCCGTATGGTAACGACTAGACATAGGGTTCTCGCTTCGTCACGGGAACTTTAAACCCTCAGCAATTACATACTGCTTCCAACTTAATCCCTTCGGTTGAGCAACGTCCGAGTGCAAGGCTGCAAGCCCATTGGCAAAGTTACAGAACACTATTTGGAGATAGTTCACAGCATTGGCGGTAGATCTATAGATTATAATTTCATATTATGATAGAACCGATTCGGTGGGCCCATCTGCGACGCAGCGCACTGCCCCGCGACCAGAAGTGGGAACAAGCGAGGTTCCATCAAGTCAGCGGAGCTGTCCCCAATTGCGCAGTCCAGAAGAACGGCTTTATGCATCATGCGATGTAATGCGAGAGCTAGGATGTACTATTGAAGGTGATAGAAACCTTCTTGATGCATGAGAGATATCAAATTAAGTCTAGGCCGGCTCCGAAGCGTTGCGATCGAGACATGTTACAAGTTCCGACAAGACCCGCAGTGCACTACCGCAATGATTCTGGCCCGACCGTAGACCGTAGATCGACAGAGGCGGGAATGAGCGAAAGCGGGGAACTACGGAAGTGGTTATAATATAATTTGATTCCGATGAGATCGCACTTGGTACCAATGGGATGGGACAATATCAAGCGCCAGTGGTTCCGAAGCCGAATAGCGCAGCAGATGGCTATTTAATTTCACATCAACGTTTCTTCCAGGCGCCCCAATGTCACCCCGTCGATTCGTCATCACTATCGCTGATTCTGCTACTGGCCGCGGCCCGCGTTGCTTCTTCAAGTTGTTCAAGATCCCATCCAATTGAGCGCTTTGGCACTGATAGTGTAGCCATTTTTTCTGCCAATCCTCGAAGTACGCTATCTCTAGAAATGTCATCGAGTTTTGAGATGCGGGTTAGTTGGGTTACACTTACCTGGCACAAGTCTGAATCCACACACAAAAATCGTCCAGCCAGATGCGGCTATAAACATAATAGACGTCGTGGCGATCCAAAATTCGTTTCGTTTCTAATAAGCATCTCGTTATCATTCTTTTACCTTGCGTCATGTAAGAAGCGACATCTCTTCGACATGCCTCAGACAGCCGAAACGAGCGATATAAAGGAAAGGAAAGGCTACGTCTGTATGAGGTTGCCAAGGTGGAAATGAGTTCTGCGTCGGTGAACAGAAGCTGGGTAATATCCGACGTGTCGGACATGTATGGCGGTGGGTCTAGTGCAGAGAAGGCTGGCACCAATGAACAAATTGTCCAGGCGCTCTCTGGTGTCGGGTCATGCAGTGTTGTTCGTTTATCGTATGCATAAGCAAAGAGAAGAGTGACTAGTGTCAGATAAAGGTTCCGTTCTTGAACCCTATCCATTATGTCTGAGAAGAGCCTATCTTTACTTTCATATTGGTCCATGAAAGTATGACTTACACTCCGTCCGAGGAAGTCGAAGCATTTCCATTTTCTCCGTTTCAGTGTACACGACTTCTGGGCTATTTGCGGGATCTTCCCATTCGACAAGTTCTTGAATGTACTCATCGTCCGCGTAATCCGCCCTAAACAATTTTAGGTTTGATACGCTTCTCAGCAACCTAAACCAACGAACATGTAATGTTCTTCGTCCCATTTTGCGTTTTCGTGTGTGATTCGAAGGCCCCGTCTCGCTTCAGGACTACAACTCTCTACGTCATGGCCCAACTCATTGATTTCATTCTCAGTGTGGGCAACATGCAGAAAATAACCGATGTACTTGTTTAGAAAGCCATAATGTCTCCTGGAGGGGTCGGGCACAACTTCTGCCTCTGTGACTGTCTGAGGTACCTGCCAATCGTTTTCTGCGGCTAAGTAAGAACAGTCAGACTGTGAGGGAAAATCGTTCATTCGCTCCTCGCTACCTTCCAAAAATTCATCCTTTTCCTCCAGTGTTAACCGTGCTGCCTGGCGAGACAAGTCACTGACGCCATCTCCAAGTTGTGGCTCAAGGACCTCTATCGATGGCACCGGTGGAGGTTGTGGCGTCCGAGGTGCCAATAACTTGGCAAGTAGATCCAAGTCCGGGAACGTCTGTCCTTTGACAGCCTTGCCCAGTGTGAGAGTCAAATACCCTGTACTTGGATCATAGAGTGCCGTCGAATCGTCATCTTCGACCACAGTATGAGGAAAGTGCAGCCGTAGAAAATAAGGGTTGATGTGGACAGTCAACAGCACGTCATCGACATGTATTTCTACGTCCGACGCCTGGGTAGCGGGATACAGTGGTTATATAGCAACACATGGATACCTCCATTTAGAACTCACCCGGACTGAAGGACAATATAGTGATACGATGACGGTGTCCTTGGTCTGGTCACACGAAAACCTCGGGGTAATCATCACTAGGCTGCAGGGTCTATGAGCACAGGGACTCGATTAGATCAGTGGTAAGACGAACTTAGTAGCGTGAGTCCTCAGACACTGTTTCAAAGTTCAGCTGTTGATGTATTGCTACTGAGATAGTGCATGAGCTCAAGCTTGCTGCGGTGATTATGAGGAATAGCAACACGAAGCAATAGGGATTCGGTTTCACGGTGCAGTATCCTCGGAGGTGAGATCCTTGGTGTAGGTGCATGTGCATGGTATTTGTCTGCTACTAGCATACATAAGCGACGGCGCCAGCCAAAGAACCCGATCTCAAACGCAGTTCGTTTCCGTCACTCGAGAACAGCGTTCGATGGATCCGCAGGTAAGCCGCTCAGTACATTGCGTTGCTAACGCTTTTCAACTATATCGCTTCTTCATCTAGAAGTTGAATGCATATCCACCCTTCACGACGGTAGAACAGCTCGTCATCCGGGAAAAACGAGGAAATTGTATACCCGTCTTCATCCAGCTCCCAGCCGATCTCATCACACCATGTATGGCTTATCTCCGTATTGCAAAGGATTCAAAGTACAGCTTTTTGCTCGAATCTGTGATTGCTGGAGAGAACGTCGCTAGATACAGTTTCGTCGGTGCAGGTAGGGCTGCATCCCCCTCAGACTGCGCGGAACACCGAAATAACATCTTGCAGATCCAATCAAGGTCGTCAAGACTGGTCCCAACGAAGAGACCACGGGGGACCCCATGGTTGCTCTTCAAAAGGAGCTCTCAGCATACCAGTACATTAAAATCCCCGAAATCTCCACCTTCAGCGGAGGTGCTATAGGTTATGTTTCATACGACTGCGTCCAATATTTTGAACCGAAAACTGCTAGGGTGCTGCATGATCCTCTCGGCATCCCAGAATCCGTCTTCATGACGGCGGACACATTACTCATATTTGACCATCTTTTCCAAACAATCAAGGTCGTCTCGCACGTTTTCTATCCGAAAGACGCGGGAACAGCGAATCTATCCTTCGTATATCAAACTGCACAGTCTAAAGTGCGACGACTAGCCAAAGTTCTTCTTTCTTCCGCCGTTGCAGAGCTTTCTCAGGTCCCAATCAGACTTGGAAACGAGGCTGTCTCAAATGTCGGAAAAGAAGGTTACGAAGGGTTTGTTACCCGATTAAAAGAACATATCGTCGCCGGTGACATTATTCAGGCTGTCCCATCGCAAAGGCTTGCACGTCCCACAGATCTTCATCCTTTCAACGCCTACCGTCACCTCCGCCAGGTGAACCCGAGTCCGTACATGTTTTACTTGGACTGCGGAGACCTGCAGATTGTCGGGGCAAGCCCGGAGACACTCTGTAAAGTGGAATTCAACAAAGTATATAATCATGCTATCGCAGGCACTACTAAAAGGGGCAAAACTCCGGATGGTTCGTTCCGCTCGCCCTTCTTTGGTCCCATTTGAACCTATGGCAGGGCAGAGGACAGGATATTAGCGGAGCAGCTGAGTGCATCTGAGAAAGACAGAGCAGAGCATATCATGCTTGTCGACCTTGCACGAAACGACGTCAATCGTGTGTGCAAGCCGGATACCGTCAAAGTCGACCACCTTATGCAGGTTCAAAAGTTCAGTCATGTCATCCATTTGACCTCTCAAGTATCGGGGATACTGCGAGACGGTTTTACAAGGTGTGTGAGTAGCGTGCAATGATGAGAACGTTAACGGAATCCACGAAAAACTCATCATAGATTTGACGCTTTTCGTTCCATTTTCCCGGCGGGTACTGTTTCTGGCGCTCCAAAGATTAAGGCAATCGAGATCATATCTGGCCTGGAGCAGGAGAAACGCGGTGTCTATGCAGGAGCCGTGGGTCGATTTGATTTTGCAGATGATGCTATGGACACATGCATTGCTATACGGACGATGACGTTTAAGAATGGCATTGCATACCTCCAGGCGGGGGGTGGCATCGTGTTCGATAGTGTGGAGGAAGATGAGTACGTCGAGACCATTAATAAACTGGGGGGAAATGTTAGGGCTTTGGCCGGGGCAGAGGGTAAGTCCTAGGTTATTTTTTATCCGGTCACATGCTAAGAGGCAGCCCAGAATATTGGTTTGGGGTGCAAGCAGAACAAAGTAAGTTTAGGTAGAATGGTGTATTCATAGCGCAGGACTCGAAAGCTTTTCTAATATCATATGCCGGTCTCTCTGACGCTCCGACTCCTTCTCCTCTTCCAGTCGAGTGAGGATACCTTCCTTTCCAGCAACACTGAGAACCCCGGATATTAATTGAGCAGTACGCGGGCTTTCATCGTTGGCTGGAATGGGGTACATGACGATGCGAGGATCGACGTTGGAATCCACGATACCAGCGGTTGGAATGTGTTGTATGGCGCATTCGCGTATTGCATTCACATTGGCCATTGGGTTAAGGAAGATGACGAGGTCAGGACTGATGAGATACTTTTGGCTTCCAGAAGGGAAGAGCTGTCTCCTGTTCGTGAGGATTCCGGGTAGCCATCGCTCCCCGATATGATACCCCTGTTCCCCCAGCCTGCTCGCTGCGCTACGGACGATGTCTCGGAGGTCTGGACGGGTACCGACGAAAAGTATGGTACCTCCACGCTGGGCGATTGCTCTGACAACGTTAGCTGCCCGTCGTAACAGCGGGACAGTCTGATCTAAGTCAATGATTGTGAGGCCAGCACGAACTCCGAAAGCATATGGCAAGAAGTTTGGGTTCATGAGCGACTTCGTGTGACCGAGATGTGCACCCGCGGCGATGAGTGCGGATACGGTGGCTTGCGAGGAATCTACTGCACGGGTATATGCGTGATGGGGCTGATAGGCATTCTCCCGGGTCTGTGTCGAGCCGTGCTCGCTAAACAAGTCGACTGCAACGAAGAGCTAAGCCTCGGTGGTGAACAGGAGTGAAATACACCTACAGAGAAGCTTGAAGCGGGCTCTGTTCTCTTGCATGAGACGCCAGTCGTCCTGAGACTGCAAGGTCATTTCGCTTCCAGGAGCAGTGTACATCGTTCTGACGAGTCTCGGCAGGCATCGCGTCGCTGCGAGGGACGGTCTCAACGCCCGACTTGCCATGGACATGAAAGTGTAAAAACCATTAGTGGCGGTGCAATTTTCTACCATCGCTTACCTCAGCGCTATCGATTTTCTTCTCGTTGCAAGCCTCACTCTTCTTGCCTCCACCACGACACTTTCCCCTCGAAAAACCAAAAAAACAAACTAAAAAAGATGGAAGACGACGCTTTTGACGGCGCTGTTGGCATCGATCTCGGCACGACCTACTCGTATGTATTACGACCTAGATCTTCATCTCCGACACTCATATCTCTTCAGATGCGTTGGTGTCTGGCAGAACGATCGGGTCGAGATCATCGCCAACGATCGTGAGCTTGAGATTCTATGCGCTGACAGGTTACTAATCCTAGACCACAGAGGGGAATAGGACCACACCGTCATATGTCGCCTTCTCATCTGAGGAGCGTCTCATCGGCGATGCCGCCAAAAATCAGGCAGCCATGAATCCTCGCAATACGGTCTTTGATGCCAAACGTTTGATTGGCCGCCGTTACGAGTGAGCATTCGTGGAGTGAATATTGGATAGGATCTGATTCCTTACCCCAGTGATCCGGACGTCAAAAAGGTAATTCGGTTCGTCGCGTTTGTTCGCAGCATACACACCCGTCGATTTCTAGGATATGGCCCACTGGCCATTCGAGGTTGTCGAGAAAGAGGGTTCCCCACTGATCAAGGTCAACTACCTTGGAGACGAGAAAACATTCACACCACAGGAAATT
>JBBPTU010000640.1:0-20049 GCA_038094295.1 Tylopilus aff. beelii | reverse complement strand
CCAAAGAGTGACAGAACTTAGCATTTTGAACAACCTGAAAGGCAGAAGAAAATACCCTTCTGTCCTGGAAATGTTTATGGGGAATGAGAACACCCCACAAAATAAATAAAGGACATAGAAAAGCTTACTCACTGGAAGGGAATCACTGGCTCAAAGTCAAAGCCTTCAGATACTGAGCTAAGGATCTCTGGTGGACTTCCCAAAACACCTGATCAATCAGAAACTCTGGAAGCACTGGAAGACTCAGAAGAAGAAATTGAGCACCTCACCTGGGAAGGGGGAGTGAAATTAGCTCATTATCTTTGTGCTCACACTGTTCCAGATAGCAGCAGTGAAGGAAACACAAACTATTGCAAATGGTCCTATAGAGACATTCTGCATTTATCTTCCAACAAACAGAAACTATGGCATGATGCCTGCATGACTGAGCTGCAAATGCTCAAGGAATGCAAAGTTTTTGAAGTAGTTGACAGACCTCCAGCACAAAAGGTCATTAAAAATCACTGGGTATTTGATGTCAAATCCGATGGCTGGAAGCAAGCCAGACTGGTTGCAAAGGGTTTTTCCCAGATCAAAGGAATTGACTATGATGAAGTCTTCTCCCCAGTAGTCTGATTTGAGACTATGCAAATGATGCTTGCTCTTGCTGCTCTAGAGGACTGGTATATCACCGGACTTGATTATGGAGTGCTTACCTGTATGGTCCACTGGATGAGGAAATCTACATGGAGTTTCTTGAAGGCTTTGCATCTCCAGAGCTAAAAGGCAAAGTTTTGAAACTCAAATGTGCACTCTATGGCCTCAAACAAGCTGGCTTGGCCTGGTCACATACACTCAAAAAGTCCATGCAAGAGCTTGGCTTCTGGCAAATCCATTCCGATGCTAGAATATATATCTACAAACATGGCAAAATCTATGTCATTGTCTATGTAGATGATGCACTATTCTGTGGCCCCCACAAAGCTGAGGTTGATCACCTCAAAGCTCTCTTTATGAAGAAGTGGGAATGTAGAGATCTTGGCAATGTGCACGAGTTCCTCTGGATGAGGATCTGTTGAGATCACACCAACCACTTGATTTATCTTGATCAATGTGAGTATCTGAAGAAAGTCCTAGAGTGTTTTGGACTCACAAATGCAAAGTCTGCTCAGACACCTCTACCCCAGGGATATTATCCAACCAAAAATACTGAACCAGTCAATCTGGAACTGCAGACATGCTTTCAAACAGTAATTGGATCCCTACTCTATATCATGCTTGGAACACACCCGGATATTGCTTACACAGTTACCCAACTTGTGAGACAATCTACAAATCTATCCAATGAGTATCTCCAAAAGGCCCTCTATATATGCTGGTACCTTATAGGAATCCGAGACTATTCTCTCATTTATGATGGCAAGAGTGGCACCAGAATCACAGCCTCTACCAACTCAGATTGGGGTTCTGATCCAGAAACTTCACACTTGCAGACAGGTTATTATTTGAAGCTCGTGAATGCAGTCTTCATGTGGAACTCACACCTCCAGAAGGTTACAGTGAGATCCTCCACTGAAGCTGAATACATCTCTATGTCTGATTGTGCTACATAAGCCTTTGGCATCAAACAGATGATGGGAGAACTGGGATACCAATTGGGTCTGATCCTGATCTGTGATGACAATCAGGGTGCTATCTTCTTGGCACAAAATCCAGTAAACCAAAAGAAGAACCAACACATTTGAATCTGATATCACTCAATCTGTGATCTAGTAGAAGACAAGGACATTGAACTCTTCTACATAGACAGAAACGAAAACCCAGCCAACATGTTCACTAAGAACTTAGGCTATGTCAAGTTTGAGCAATTCCAAGCTCAACTGGGACTTGTTATATATTCATGCTGAGCTGGACTCATGCGTTAGCAATGTTCCTTATAGATGCTTAACTGCACTACATGCATAAAGCATGGGGGAGTGTTGAACAGTAGTAGAAATGGTTCCAGA
Organism: Tylopilus aff. beelii; assembly: GCA_038094295.1. Taxonomy (NCBI): domain Eukaryota; kingdom Fungi; phylum Basidiomycota; class Agaricomycetes; order Boletales; family Boletaceae; genus Tylopilus; species Tylopilus aff. beelii. Next base: position 18,064 of record JBBPTU010000640.1, on the reverse strand, counting down.
GCATTCTGGTGCTTCTGACTCCAGAAGCACTGGACCTGCACCAGTGGAACATTTCCGCTTCTGAAAGCAACTTTCCCATGGTCCGGAATCTTCGGAACTGAAGCTTGCACTTGCATAGTGTACAATCATACATACAAAGACACACCAAGTCCTCATGTACACTTATTTTACATGTACTTACATTGCTTGTCTGTGGAGTATCAATAGAGAAGTTTTTACACTCGAACCATGATGTTCTGTCCCCAGGTGAGATGACTGAGCCTTCCCTCTGTCACTGGAGTACCTATGGTATCTTCTATACCACACCTCTCAACACCACATTGATACAGAGCCTCTTACTAACCCCCCACCCCACTCATATGAACCTGAGAACCCCTATTTGGCGCCAGGTGAGGAATGCTTTGAACTATTTGATCAAGTTGAAGGAGAAGAATCCCCCTCTCCTGATACCCTTGTCAGAATTCATGAAACAATGCAGCAAGCCATAGACACAGCAATGGCAGATGCTGACTATAAAGAGAATAAAGCAGTGCTCCCAGAAGGATTTATGAGAGAAACTGAAGATGCCAACCAATGGCACCATCAGATGAGAGCTTACTTCAATGCCAACCCTCAGATCTTTGGTGATTCCACACCAAAGGGGAACAAATAGAAATGTGTTACATTCCTTAACAGGATGAGCAAGGGTCAAGGAAGGGCCTTTACCAAAGGATGGTATGACCAGATGTACAGTGAAACTGGAGCCAGAAAGGACATCACCTTCAAAAAAAACTCTCAGAAAGCTTCCTCACCACCTTCTGTCCTATCCAATGGAGCAGCATGCTTGGAATGCCCTTCACACCATGAATATATGGCAGTTCAAGGGGGACTTTCATAAGTTCAGGACAGTCTTTGAACTGGAAGTGGGACGAGCTAAGATGAAGGATGTCAATGATGTCTTCAGGATCCTCTGTCAAGCAGTCAACATCAACATGGCCAGAGCGATGGCCCTGGTGGATCCCCCACCTAAGGATATAAAGAAGTGGCTGGACAAGGTAGGAAGGTTCTAAGATTTGGCTGAATAGAACAAATATGTCAGAGGGGAAGGAATGGGATGGACCTCATCTATTTGTTGCCATAACAATGAACAAGATCCTTACCAGATGGATGTCAATGCCATTTGCCTTACCCCAGATGAAAGGGCCGAATGCTTCACTAAGGGGCTGTGCTTCATCTGCAAGAAACTGGAATGTTCAATCAGGAACCACCCCTGATACCCCAATAGCCACTTCAGAAACAAGAACAGGAACAGAAATCAGGAAAGGAACAGTGGAGGAAGCTGGAACCAGATTAGAGTGACCAAAACAAAAAAGGAGTCACCTTTCAGAAAGTTCATGAAGGAACAAGGGATATCCAAAGAAATGGTGATCAAGACCCTTAGGATCTGCTATCAGAAGCATGAAGAAGAAGAGAAAGAAGAAGGAAGTGGTGAGGAAGAAACCATAAACTGAATCTCAGCTAATAAGGATTTTTAAAAGGGAAGGAAGAATCAATGTCTTCACTTCCCAGAACTGCACCTGTAATAGTAACAAGTACCAAGTCTAAGTCTATGAGAATCCCCACTTCCCTATACACTGGTACCACAGGGCAAATCATTGACAAACTCATGCTAATAGACAGTGGAGCAACTGGATGCTTTATCAACCAACACTTAGTCAACAAGGCTGGTTGGAGAAAGGAGCAGATGAAAACCCCACTAATGGCAAGCAATGTGGATGGAACCACTAATAGTAACAGCCTCATACAGCATCAAGTAATCTTGAACCTATGAATCAGAGATAAGAAACAGGCTAGGACCTTTATGGTAATTGATTGCAGAAAGGAAAGCTTAATCCTAGGGCTCCTCTGGTTATGGGAAGTAAACCCACTGTGTTACAGTCTGGATGGACATGGCCAGACATCAACAGGACCTCCATTATGCCTTGAGGGAGGCTGTATTGGATGGGCTTATCAGGGGAGTCGTTTCATATATTGACAATGACATAGTTCCAGGAGGGGACTTCCCTTGGTCCCATATTGAAGACCACTTTGAGGAGGACAAAGATATCCTCAGGTGACTACATGGTTGGTTTGATTGTTTTTCCCTTCTCTTTTCCATGTACCAAGCAGGCCCATGCTGCAACCTCTATTCTCACTTACTTCATCCTGTACACCGCCATATGGACACTATCTAGATTCCCCTTTGGTTACGTAGTATGCCTTCCCACTGATGTGAGAATTGTCTCACGTCATTCCTTATCTCTTTCCATGGACGCCAATCTGACTGGATCCTCTCTATCAAGCACTGCTCATTATCCTCTACATCTATTGTTTGTTACTAGACAAACAAAGGAGAAGGGAACAACAGGACACATATTGTAACACACTGATGGACTGGACCACTGGGAAAGTAGAACTTCCTGAAGTCCTACCCCAGTTATGGCATAACTCCCCAAAAGCCATTACCCAACAGTACCTAGTACAATACCTAGGAATGGACCCTGATGCCAAGATCACCAAACTCTAGAAAAAGAAACTAGATTACAAAGTGGCCCAGGTCTACTCAGTGCAGAAGACCACAGTGTCCACATCCCTAGCCACCACTTCAAAGAAGGCAGAAGTAAAGCTACCCCCAGCCTATGAAGCCTACAAGAAGGTATTTGGTAAACCTCCAGAAGGAGAACTCCCCCCATCCAGCCTATTCAATCACATGATTGAGTTAACCAAGGACTTTGTGCTGAAGAGAGCCAAATTCTATCCTTTGAACCCCCAGGAAACTCAGGCCTGTCAGGAATTCATTGACAAACACCTAAAGAGTGGAAAGATCACCCCCTCCAAGTCATTGCAAGCCTTCCTGTTCTTCTTTGTTCCAAAAAAAAGGATGGGAAGCTTTGACCCTGTTAGGACTATCATCATATCAACTCAGGGACTGTCAAAAATGTCTACCCACTCCTGTTGATCTCTGACCTCATAGACAAGCTCAAGAACTCCTCAATATTTACCAAGATGGATGTCCACTGGGGGTACAACAATGTGCTCATCAAACCAGAAGATCAATAAAAGGTGGCGTTTGTTACCCCATTTGGACTCTTTGAGCTAACAGTAATGTTCTTTGGATTGTGTAACTCCCCCATGACCTTCCAAGCTCTTATGGATCATGTATTTGAGGATATGATAGCCAAAAGATGGCTGATCATCTACATGGATGACCTCCTCATCCACTCAACTAACCAAGAGGATCATGATTGACAAACTAGGGCCATGCTCCAATGAATGAGGGAGCACAAGTTGTATCTGAAACTTGAAAAGTGTAGTTTCAATGTCCCAGAGGTTGAGTACCTAGGAATGGTCGTCAAACAAGGAGAGATCAAGATGGATCCCACTAAGTTAATGGCAATTGAGAATTGGCAGGCCTTGACCTCAGTCAAAGCAGTAAGATCCTTCATAGAATTCTGCAATTTTTACTGCAAGTTCATCGCTGGGTTCTCTGATATCACATGATCACTGCATGGCTTAATGAAGAAGGGAGTGCTGTGGCAATGGACCAACAAATGCCAAATAGCTTTTGACTGACTAGTGAGCCTCTTCCTCACTAAGCCAATCCTGCATTACCCAGACACATCCAAACCCTTCTCAGTCATGACTGACACCTCACTACTGGCAGTGGGGGCAGTGCTGATGCAGAAGGATACCACTGGAGACCTTTACCCCTGTGCATACTTCTTGAAGACCTTTGGCTTGGTGGAGCGAAACTATGATGTCTATGACTGTGAAATGCTCACAGTCATTCTAGCCCTTACCAAGTGGAAACACTACCTGACCAGAACCCTACATCCTGTGACCATCCTTATGGACCATTGCAACCTCACATACTTCAAACATCCCCATGTGCTTTCTCGTTGGCAGGCCAGATGGCAGATATTCCTCCAGGACTTTGATTTGATTTGGACAGCACTTCCAGGAATGGAGATGGGCCTGGCTGATGCCCTCTCCTGCAAGAACAACATCAATACATCTCACAACAACCAAGATGTGGTTTTCCTTCCTCCTACAGCCTTCATCAGATGACTGGACATTGCCTTGGTGGACAAGATCGCAGCCTCCACATCGGACAACCCACTCATACTCAAGGCCCTCTCTGTGCTTTCATCCAAAGGCTCTGTCCTCCCCCACACCAACCCTGCTGACTGGTCTTTCCTTAATGGTGCCATTTACTTCAAGGGATGGCTCTATGTTCTAGAACCTGTGCATCAGGATCTCCTCCACCAACTTCATAGCTCCCTGGCAGGGGGCCACAAAGGGTGCTTCCGCACCCTCACATGCATTTCATGGAACTACTGGTGGCCAGGTCTTGCCTCCTATGTTTGCTGCTTTGTTCAGGGCTGCTTTGTCTATCAGGCCAATCAGGTCAATACCCACCCCACTGCTCCTGGTCTTTCCCCTATTTTGTCCTCCACATCTTGCCCATTCCAACAGATCTCAGTTGACCTCATTACAGATCTTCCCCCATCCAGCCCATACAATTCTGTCATGGTCATGGTTGACCATGGCCTTATGAAGGGGGTAATTTTCATCCCTTGCACTAAGTCAGCAGTGGCAGCTGATGTCACCAACTTGTTTTTCAAACAGGTCTTTCCCAGATATGGCCTTCACAGCAAATCCATCTCAGATCAAGGCATACACTTCACCTCAGCTTTTGCCAGAGAACTCACTCGACTACTTGAGTACAACATCACACTCTTCACCGCTTATCACCCACAAATCAATGGGGAAATGGAATGGGTCAACCAGAAATTAGAAACCTACCTACATATCTTCTGTAGCAATTCTCCAGAAAAGTGGAGTGATCTACTCCCTATGGCAGAGTTCTCCCATAATTCCACAGTTTATTTGGTCACCAACACCTTCCCCTTTTCCCTAATGATGGGATATGAACCCCACTTCTTCCCCCTGTCGAAAACCACCTTTCTCCCAGCCCTGGAACAACACCTAATTATCCTTGATCAAGCCTGTAAGGAAGCTCTTGCTGCCCACCAAATGGCTCAGCAGGATATGAGAGACCATGTTACCTCCAGGTTTAAGGGATGGAAGGTAGGGGATAAGGTCTGGCTTGAAGTGAAGGATCTCCACATCAAGTTCCTACACTGAAAACTCATGCCAAAACAGGTAGGCCCCTTTGAGATTACTCAAGTCCTGAGTAAGCTTAATTACTGCCTCATTCTCCCACCTTTGTGGAAAATACACGATGTGTTCCATGCCTCGAAATTAACCACTGCCACTACTATGTCTGAGTTTGGCCCTGCCTTCACCCAACCACCCCCACAAATGGTGGAAGGAGAAGTGGAGTACACAATTGAATGCATCAAATGTCATTGTCATAAAGGGAAGACCTGGGAATATCTAGTTGGATGGAAAGGCTATGCAGATAGTGAAGATACCTGGGAACTGTCAGCCAATCTCACACACACCAAATGGACATTAAAAGATTACCAAGCAAAATTCCCCAGGGATTTTCCTGGATGCAAGTGATCCCCCTTCCCATCTACCCACCATGTTCTCCTTTATCAACTTGTGTGCCCTTGCTATCTCCTACTTTTTCTTCACCTTCACAGCCATATTCTACTGGAGCTACAGCCAGTACAAGATGATGCTCTTGATCTCCTTCCCCTGAGGGACTTTAACCATGACCAACCCACTTGGATTGACTTGGGAGGTCACTCCCACTGCCCCATCAACCTGATCTCCATCTCCAGTCCCACCATTGCCCCCTCCCATGGTTGTTGCATGCCCATCCATGCCACCAGCACCACCAATTCCCCCTTCCCCCACAGGAGATACTAGACCAAAACTGGCAACAACAATGGGTAATCACCAATCACGAGGAGGTCAAAGGATCAGATACTTAAGGGGAAAAGTTTGCCTTCCTTCCTCTTCCCCAACAATACAACCCCTCTTCCACTTCCACAACCATATCCTGGCCTCTCCCATTGAACTGTTTCCCCCACCTCTCTCGCCACTGTCTACCCAGATGACTGTGAACTCCCAGAGGACTTCCCTCTTTTTCTCAACTTCCTTACCACTCGTCAATGATGTGAGCTCTGCTCCATCCTCCTTGAATGCCCCCAGCCCTACTTGAATTCCAGGCCCTTTCCAGTTACCAGACCTTTAGCCCTCTCTTGGACTACATCCTGGCTGTCCACACCCTCAAACATTCCCTCATCACTCTCTCTTGGCAGGGAGGAGAGCCTACATCATGAATGATGACAGCAGCAGTCTTTGCTGTATCATCATCAATTCCAAGGTACTATGATGGAATGCTGGAGAGTGGGTACCTGCCCTTGGTTGCTACCCTTTCATACCAAATGCAATGTGCCCTGGTGCGCTGTGTGTTCCTCAACCTCCCCACTAGCAAGTTCCAAGGATACCTGGTCTGGGTTTGAGAATATGTCAGACTTATTTGTTCCACAGTGGACACATCTGAGGGACTCATCTTCTCCCTCAGAGTACCTGGGCCTGATAAGTGGAGTAAGGGACCTTGTTGAGGATGAGTATCTAAGTTGCCCTCATCCAAGAGGGCTATCCCCACTTCTCCCCCCTCCACCTCCTTCCTCCTGTGCATTACCTGCACCATCAACTTCGTGCCCCACTTCACTAATGCTACTGGGACCACTACCTCATTGGCCAGTGGACCCACAGTCATGGAACCTGAGCCTGACATCCCCTCTTCCCTCTCCACTCTCTCAGACTCCACTGTCCCATGCTTGGACTCTCCTGCCCCCTCTGAGATCTCCTCCATTGAAGCCAACACTGGATGGGACCCAACCCAAGCCCACCATGGAGTGGTCTATCACAGTAACCATCTCCCCTGCTCTGTCCTCTACACCATCACCAATTCTGCCTGCATCACTGCATGCACATCAGTCACAAACATGGCAGTGCCCACACAAGAACTCCAGGCCTACTGTGAACAAGCTCACAACCCAGCTCTGGGTGATGACTGCCATGAATGTGGAGCAACCGGTCACTGGCATCCCAACTGCCCAGAGTATACCTGTCCAGGCTGTGGCATCATCTCCCCCAGACATCCCCAGTATTTGTGCCCAGTCAGACCTCGCCCTTGCCTGAGCTGTGGTGAATGAGGTCATCCAGAATGACACTGCCCCCACTCAACTATCCCTGATGACCTGGAGTGGGATGACTAAGACAAACTCTAAAACAAGGATGACTGGGATGGCCCAGATAGGGATTGAGGTGGTTGCCATCAGGAAGACCTCCACTTTGCCCTTCAAGAGGCTGTAGTCAATGGACTCTATCAAGGCATCATCTCTTACATCAACAATGAGATAGTCCCCATTGGTGACTTCCCTTGACAGGCTGTGGAAGACCAATTCACAATGGATGACGAGATCCTTTCATGATTCCATGGTTGGTTCGACTGCTTCTCTCTTCTTTCTTCCATGTATTGCACAGGCCCAAACCACAACCTTTATTCTTGCTTACTCCATCCTGTACACCTTATTTAACTTTCCCACTTACCTAACATATTCTCCCACAGATGTGAGACGTTCTCTCACATCATTCTCTTGGCTTTTCCATGGATACTAATTCTCTCCCATGACCATATCTCTCATTATGGTCACATTTCCACATCACCCAGAACTATGTATAAATACCCCTGTAAAGTGCCTTGTACAGTAGTTTGATCTATGTAATCCACCTGCATTCTCATCTCCACCACTAGCAAGATAGGTTCTTCTAGTGAGATCATTGACAGACTGGATCCTCTCTACCAAGTGTTGCTCATAGTCCTCTATGTCTATTGCTCCATCCTTGATGAACTTAGGAGAAGGGAATAACAGGACGCATATCGTAACAAAGGGGAAGGCACCCAGTAAGTGGACTGGTAGTTCCAGTCCTGTCAGTTGCTGACCAGTCCCTTAGTGAAATTTACTTGCCCTTGCTGCAAGGCTGCTGTTCCAGTTGAAGTAATTGAGGTTGACTCTGATGTCAAAGAAGAGAAGGACAAGATCAAGGAGGAGGAGCAAGACACAACCCTGAAGGGACTGGGCTGTGATGTTTGCAAACCCAATCGCACCATGCCACTGGAGCTGATGAAGAGAAACTTGTACAATCTGGACACTGTGGTGACCCACCAGCATGCCAAGCTCAAGACAGCGCTGGCCAGTCTGATGGCAATGGAGGCCTGGTATGAGGAACTCTGGAAGACCATCAACCAGATGAAGTGGGTGCTTCCAAAGTAATTGAACAATGTCCATGTAGTGTAGTATCCTGAATAATGTCCATCCCACGTAGTGTAGTCCTTGAACAATGTACCATCATATGTACCATATAAATTGTGTTGTGTGTCCAGTCTGGTCTGGTCAATCCTAAGTATGAAAAGAAAATGAAAACAAGTGAGAAATGAATTGAAACAAAAATGAAAATGACACTGGTTGCAAGGTACTGCTCAACTTGTCTTCATTGGTCATCTGTCTTCATCTACGCCTACCAGGCATACATTGACTGGTAGTACTGGTGTGAACCAGAATACAAGGACCAGCACCAGTTGATGTGACTGGTCACCAGATTCGAAGAAAACAGATCAGAAACAAAGAGGCATGGTCTTGTTGTGTGTACAAAGAGTGGAATTAGTAGTAGTAACAGTATAGTGGAGATGAGGAGGAAGAGAGACATATTTTTGGGTTTTTATTTTTATGTTGTATGTACTGGTGAGATAAAACATGGGGGACTTGAATACTAAGTGCAGGGATATATCATAAGACTGTCTGTGATGTTTTTAGTGAAAGTTTTTTTTGTGTATGATCAAGACACCAGACAAATACTGGGATGGAAATGAGGTCACTGGTCAAATCCTGGGATGAAACAGAGTTACAAGTCATGCACTGGGGTGGAATAAGTATATGAATGAATCAGGAAAATGGGTATCGGTGGAGACCAGTCAGTCGTCAGATGTGACCTGCTCATCTTCCTCAACAAAATCATCTTCAGCCTCATACAAATCAAGGTCCCAGTTGCTGAGATGGGTGAGATCTGTGACCAGGATGTCAATCGCACTCCTTGGGTAGTATGAGAGCAGGTGGAACATCATGTACCACAACTTCAAGACAGAGCCATTGAGTTCTGCCAGTAAATACAACCTGCCAGTTGTCTGACAAAGGACAACCATTGGACTGATGCACCAGGGTTTTGTCTTCTGGTTCAACTCTTTCTTGATCTGGGAGTTCTGGACAAGCATGAGATCACCAGTTGCAAAGTTGGTTGTCTGGATCTGGTTCCTGCAGTGTGCCTCAAATTGCTTCAAGGACACAAACCAGGCAGTGAGTACACGTTGGCACATGGCTGTGGTGTCTTCCTGACACTTTTGGAGTTGCAACACTCACCAAGCAATCAGGGTGGTTCTGGAAACTTTGTTGTCAGTTGGTGCCAGTATGAGAAATGTTGCTTCAGGAAGGTCAAAAGGAACTAGGGGTTCTACCCTGTGTACCATGAAGTACAGTGATAAGCCAGTCAACTTGAGGATTGTAGTGTGCTCAGCCCAGAAAACCAAGTGAGCAGTCAAAGACCAGCAAAGCTTCCCTCCCTGGATACTTTTGATGATGGCCTCCTGGACATTGTAACAACACTGTTCAACCATACCATTTGCCTGGGAGTTGTATGTGGAGATCCAGATATGCCAGATACCATACCAGTCAGTGAGTAGATCAAGGGCTTGAACGAAGGGGGTACCATTGTCAGTAACTAGTTTGGAGATGACACCCCAATAGCAAAGGATGTCCTTGAAAATGAAAGCAGTGATGGCAGGCACATTTTCAAAACACAGCACCTGCCACTCTGGGTACACAGTCAGAGCACACTGGGCCTGTACAATGTACTGGTAGCTGCCAGACCAGGGCATAACCATTGTGTTGATATGAATCTTGTGAAAGAGACCCATGACCAGTACCATGGGCAGTATGTGAAACCAGCCAGTCTGTCAGATCTGGTACTCATGGCAGGTGTGCATAAACCATTTGACATTGTCAACTAGTAGTGGCCACCAGAACCAGAGAAGCAACCAGGAATGGACTGAGAAGACATCCTTGTGCCTGAGGTCATTGTGAGCCTCTCTGATCAGTCCAAACTGGCACTCAACTGGCAGCACAAGCTGGTGCTGGCCATGAGGTTCCCAGCAGTAGAGGGAGCCAGCAAGTAGAAAAAAACAGGTGGCAGTATTGACAAACAACTGGAAGTTGACATTAGAGAGGTTGGAGGGTTAACAGATGTCAAGAAAAGATTGGATGGTGTTGAGCCAAGCCTCTTTGGTGAGGGCCTTAGAAGACCGGAGGATGACTGGATTGTTGGAAGAAGGTACTGGACCAGTGCTGGGACTGGTAGTGGTAGAGGAACCAGTAGCAAACCTGTGGTCAGGGATGGTTAGCAGTTGTTAGGAGAAGAGGGAGATGGTTGTTCATCAAAGTGATAGAAAAGGAGTATGTGTCATCAAGCCAATCATCAACGTCATCCTCATCGGGAGGGTTGTTGTCAGATGAAGGCTACATCAGTAAATCCATTTTTCCAAGAAATGTGCCATACCTGATCTAGTATTTCATAATATTACTGTGCTCTCATATCCAAGTAAAGCAACTCAGAGCTGCATAGCATCCAAGTAAAGTTGATTGAGTGAGTGATAAACTCCACATTACTAGAGCCTCAGTACTAGTATAGTGTATAAGTGGTTTACAGTAGAGTAAAGTATCGAGATATATATAACTTGAACTAGTACTAACTTCTGGATACATAATTGGCTGTGATATCATTTTTTTTGGTTTCCATGTAAAGATTTATACTAATTTGGTAATCTACATTTTGTCTGCTTGTTCTCGAACTGGTCATTATTAATGTTCTACATGTGTAAAGAACACACTGGCAGGTCAGTGCTTTAAAAACAAATAAGTACTTGTATCAAATTGCAATGGAGATTTGGGCCAGTGAGTAGCACTAGAAACGAGGGAAAAGGGTAAACACAGGCCAGCAGTACTGAAAACAAATGAACAGCACTGCAAATGAAAAGGAGGTGGACCTGTGGAGTTGAATACAAGTTGGTGGCATCAGAAAAGGACAGCATTGAAAACCAACAAGTGAAGCTGAAGCAAGTGGGTGTGGTCAAAAACAAGTCACCAGTGTTGAAAACAGGTCTGTGAGGTCAAAAATGGTCAGTGGCAGGGTCAAAACACACCTGTGTAAAAGGCAGACCAGGGAAAAACCAAGTTGGTGGCCTCAGAAATGCACCTGTCCTAAGCTGGCTGTTAGCTCAGAGCAATAGAACAGAGCAGAATGTTTACCAGTGACCCAGTGCATTCAGGATAACCAAATATTGAGTACACTGTGACGTCTGAAACATACATTCATATTCATTCAAGCTCCAAGTTGAGACACATGAACTGTGACCTGGTACATGTTTCATACAAAGACATAGGACAGATAGTAGACATACAACACAACATGAGCATATACAATCCAAGATGAGCAAGCACATAGTCAGTCCAAGTGAATCAACAAGCTGGTGACTTTACAGTTCAGCCTGACATCCTCTAATGTAACTGTCCCTACAGGTGCAGGTATATAGTTAGATTGAGGGGTTAACAATGTACCATCCAAATCTTGCTGCATTTTTTGAGTGGATGAACTTGAGATTTGAGGAGCTGGTTCGAGTAATCCACATCTTTTCATTGCCAAGTGGATTGACCTGATATCAAGTTTTCATTGGTAAAGTATATGTTCTGTGGTTTGTTCCTGGAGGTGATATAACTTTGCCATCATTTCATGTTGATCAGCAAGGGATTTGGCCAGTGCTTGCTCAGCCCAGCAAATCTCTCTTTGTGCATGTGTGATGTCAAGAGCTGACAAGACCTCATCATCAATGAGAGTGGGGTCATACTGAAATTTTTATTAGCAAAGACTGTACTGTACCATGAAAAAAGATCAACCAACATGTGAGTCTAAAGTTCCATGTATTTCATCCAAAAGCCATCCTCTTGACTTGGAAGAACCACTAGTAGCATTGGCTGGAAAAGGGTAGGGAAACTTGTCAGTGGGTAGATAGTGCGAGCAGTTAGTAAACATGGGTGTGAGTCCACTGTTTGCAGTGGGTGTGGAAATGGTGAGTGTGTAGATCCACATGTGTCAGTTATGCACCTCCAACATCCACTGTGCTTACTGTGACAAGCCTCAGACTCATGACAACTCAAATGGCACACTGCCCCAGCTGTGGAAAGGGATTCAGAGACCACATTGCTGTCACAAATCATATGAGTCAGCCATCCTCTGGATGCAATACCTGGGTTGATGATCTTGTTTCCATTCAGGACAACCTTCAATCAAACCCATCTGACCCTCATCATGACTCTCCCAATCCACATTCTGGGACAATTTCAGATGAACTTATGGACATTGACACTCACTGGCAGGCTGATATTTATGGTCCTGCTGACCCTAATCCAGACCACTGTGTTCATTTCCATTTAGATGACTTGGACCTCCTTGATCAGTGCAAAGTACTCTAGAGGAAATTTACAAACATTTTCCTAGCACTGGATGAGTTCACTTCTCAGGTTCTACCTTCATGGACAACTTCAATTCTGATCAGTTCAGTGAACTTCACACTACTAACCTCTATTACCCCTTTGCATCCTGCAAAGAATGGGAACTGGTGCTCTGGCTCCTTCACTCAGGATTGAGCATGAGATTGATTGATGCTTTTTTGAAGCTATAGATGGTAGGTCCCCTGTTTCAATCTGAGTTGCACATTACTCATCAGTGCAAAAAGGTGAAGACACTTCAGCTGTTTTTCACTATAGTGAAAGACCTTCATGGCAGGGCCAAACTCATTCCTGGTGGTCCATGCTGGCATACAATGCTGCTAAAGACTTCACATCCTACCAAACAGCTTGTATATCTTTATTGGCATGATGTGTTGGAGTGTGTCACTTGGCTTCTACACAATCCCTTGTTCTGAGGGCATTTCAATTGGGTCCCTTGACATATCTACAAGACTCTGGAGAAAAGGTCCCATGTCTACATGGAGTAGATGACAGGTGGCTCATGTGTCCAAGATCAAGATGCCTGCCCACTCTAGCAATAATAACAATTATAACCTGCAAATTTGTTGGTTTCTCAACTGAGTGAAGAAGTGCTGGACCTTCGAGTTGGCAACCTCAATATGTGAGCAGGATAAGGTTTGTTACGATACACATCCTATCGATCTCTTCTCTGTTGTTCGTCCAATAACGAGCAATAGACATAGAGTAATACAAGCAAGGCTTGATAGAGGAAGTCCAGTTCTGAGATGGTCTCGTCGGAAGAACCTATCTTCACGACGGAGGGAGATGAGAACGCAGGTAGATTGCATAGATCAAACTGAAGTACATGGCGCTAATCTAGGGTATTTATACGTAACTGGGATAGGGGAAGACACTATCATAACTGGAGATATGATAGTGGGAGAGTGGTGGCGTCCATGGAAAGAGAAACAGACAGGTGTGAGACAATCATCCCACACTGATGGGAAAACGTACTATCTGACGGAAAAGATCTAAACTGAGTCTGTATGGCAGTGTACAGGATGAAAGAGACAAGAAAGGAAATGGTGGCGCGGACCTTGTGCCTGAAGGTGATGAAGCAATGCAAAGCAATCCAGATCCCAATGGAGTCAGTCGACCGACTGCTCCATAGCGAACGCACCGTCTATGTCTTCCCAAGGGAAGCTATCTCCAGGGAGTACCTCGCCTTCACAGAATGAGACATACCCCTCGTAAGTCCCTTCCTCGACAGCCTGTCTGATAGTGGCATCAAGTTCAGTAGTGTGGACCAACGAGTCGTCCCAAACCGTAACAAGGTTTTGCAAGATCTGACTGAGCCTAACAATGATGCTGATGGGAGTAACAATGAAAATGAAGTCACTGATGTTCTCATCCAAACCATGTCCTCATGCATCCCTCAACAAACTACTTCACAATTTCTGCTCAGCTCCATGCCAAAGACTCTGGGTCTGTCCCCTGTCCCTTATGTACCTTTCATGTTGGATCTACTGCCATCAATCTCTCTTACAACCCCTTAGTAAGATGTATCAGCATTGATGAAGCATCAGAGCAATTTGCACTTCTAGATCTGTGAGCTGCCCTTGCAGACTATCTAGCCCACAAGAAAACACAGTGTCAACCTTCCAATTTTGTCCATGCTATCAGGGGGCAGCACCATGCCTCTCATACTGCAGTACTTCCTTTCATTGACCTTCAAATTTGGGTCAAGGTCAGAATTCAGAACCTCCTGTTGCATGGTATGCACAACATGCTCCCCATGCAAAGTCTTTTCATCTCTCCTCCCAATGATCAATGGACCCATGGACAATATGACACCATTATCATCAATGTGGACACAAGTGCAAGTTGGCCTTGGGATGGACTCAAAGGTGGTGTGATTTTTTTCTTTCCTCCTTTCTTTTGTTCACAGTTATTCCAGGCCATGTTGTTGGTCAGCTATGATGTTTGATGTGCCTGTTAGATGAGAAGGCTGGCACACAGTGGGAAGACAGATTTTTAGTATACGTTCAATAGTTGAATGTATGTGGGGAGGATTCTGTGTCACAGCTCAAAATACTTAGACATGCCAAGAGATCCAATGGCAAGTGCATTGCTGATGTGATCCCTCTCCACCAGGTGCAAGCATTTGCTCACTTCATCCCTTGTTACAGAGCATCTGCAGACCCAAGATTGACTGCCTACAATTCACTTGAACACTCTACAAAATTCTTGCTTAACAAATACTTTGATAAGGATACATATCTCACTCTCTCATTGGGTAATTCATGCTAGTTCTCTCTAGTTTACTTTTTACCTTCAATGGTCACATTGTTGCAGCCGCAAAGGAGTGACATGTCAGCAATAACACTTGTCTGTAAGACTGAGTCAGACATGTCATTGTGCACCCAATGGGTCAAGTGTTCAACTATAGACAGCATTTACAAACCTCTGGGATCTCATCCTCATCTGAAAGAGGGTCAAACTGTTGGTCTGATGGACTCACTCACTGCTCACAAACTTGAGGGTTCTGTGATTCACAAACCTCAAAGCTCTGTCTTGGCTGCTTGCACATTCAGATACACTGTGGACATTGTCTTCAAAGTCTTTGCCACTCACACTCAATCTATTTTACCACTGCAGTTGGGTCCACAGTCACTCATGATACCATGGCAATACATTCCAGACAACATTTGTAGACTCCTTTCGCCTTCTCACTCACCCTCACAAATGTCTTCTAATCCAGATTGGCAACTCTATGATTCCATTATGAAGTGCTGGTAGTGGCCATTTGATCCCACTCCCAGTATACTGGAGCCAAACACAGCTGAAGGGACCTTACCCACTCTAATGGCAGAAAAATGTATCACCTCCTTGTTTAACACCATTATGAGCATGGTTCAAAAGCTTGCATTGGATATCATGCACTGGACTGCCAGACATTGATGGATATCTGATTGGAGTGCAAAAGCTCTGTCAGGGTTGTCAGGTACCTACCTGTAGAAACCAGATCTCATTCTGGTCAATGATTCCATCACAACATATGATGAGATAACATGGCAAAGTCCCAAGATGGTTGGTGAATACACCAAAGAGATTTATCAACTAGCGAAATGCCTCAGAAAGTCAATGGACATGAAGGTCTATCTCACTTTCCTTGAGCAACCCTGGAGATGATTCGTTCTCAGGCTTTCGATCTGTGCTGGAGAAGAACTCCATGTTCACTTCTACAACCACATTGGTAGTGCAGTCTCTCCCCCTTTTAACATTCACAAGAACCCAGATCACCTCATCTACCTCCTTTGTGCCATCTCATTTGATTGCCACAACTGCATGGGATTTGACTTGATCATCAAAATTAACCCAATACCGCCTATGATTTGCAACCAACAGTCACTTCAACAGTCCTTGCATGCTCATCTTATCCCCCTGGTACAAGCTCATCCACCAACAATCTCCCACCACTCTAGAGATGCTGGTGTACCACCCTCACCCAAACCAATTCCCACCCACCTTCCTTGGCCTCCCTCCATGTTGTTGAACTCATCTTTATTCAAAGACCTTCCTTCAATAGGAAAGACATTTGTTGATTGGGTCTGCTATGAGCTCATCAAAATATTGTTCTCAAGTTCCGGGTTTTTGGTTAGGGGGACAGTTTGTTATCTCATGCACAAGGATAGCAACTTCTACATCATCAAGGATTACTGGGTCTGCATACCAATATCCCAGGATGTTCTTGATGAAAGTGTCCTCAATGAGGTCAATATGTTAAAAAGCCTGCAGTCCATTGACAGTGTACCTAGATTACATGCATTCTGGATCATACCCATGGGCTATGACCTGACCTTGTCCCCTGAAGATCATGTTGGTGACAAGCAATGGTATGATGACACAGTGGAGTACAGGGAGGAGAAATGGCAAAAGAATGTGAAGTGTCACAGAGTTCATGTGTGAATTGTCATGACTCCACATGCCAGACTCCTTACAATGTTTATGTCAAAGAAAGAGCTAGTTTCCTACTTGAGGGACATTATAAGAGGTATAATACATATATATTATGTGTATTATAGGAGAACTTATCTTCTTTCTCTTTCTTGCAGGCTGGGTAGTTTTAGAACAAGCTGCAGGGCTGGGCATTCTGTATCGGGATTGTAGCATTAACAATTCCATAATAAAGGATAGGAGTAATTCCTCATGCAGCTTGTTGTCAGACTGGGAATTTGATGTTTAGGTAAATGAAGGGCATAGCTATAATGTTGGTGGCATTGTGAGTCATGTGAGCATGAGTTTGAATCACATAACTGAGTTAGTGACTTTGAGTACTCAGGGAACAGTTCCATTCATGCCAGTTAGCCTTCTCAATCAGGCTGCAGTCATTTAGGTTTTGGGTCAAAGTTCTTCATAACCTTCTCATAAGACCACTTCCAGCAGCTAAGTATTTAATGGCAACATTCTCATCACTCACACCCATGCCAATGATATCAAATCCATGTTTTATGTGCTCGTTTGGATAATGATCAAGTATGATGGACTGCTTGATCATGAATGCACTGACTTTGACCCCAAGACAACAATTCTCAGAACTTGGACCAACATTGACACTCTCACAAACACTTGCAACACCAAGTCAGTGTTTATCCTCATGGACAATCATAAAAAGGACTTCCATTCACAAGTTTCCCTGTATTTCAGAGACCTACTTTTCCTTGCAGATGAATGGCACAGCGTTGTCATGAAGAACATGAACATGTTAGCCAATGACCCCATCACATTCCAAGATGTACTACCAATCTTTGACAAATTCTTGGTGCAGATGCTGGACAAGAGACCAGGTGATTTCATAAATACACTCCAGGATGTACACACTGATCACATGAAACCTCTGTCGATTTCTATTCCAAAAGCACCCCTACCACCCCTGCTAGTGTTGTCTTTTCAAGCCTGAAAATGATTGTTCGAAGATGTCAGGAGTATGGATAATCCCCCTCTACTACTGAAGTGGTTTAGGGTTATGTAATTGCCTACTTTTTAGCCTTGTGTACTATGTATAATATTAACATGACTTGGTCACCACCACACCTTCACACAGCATGACAGCATCTGTGTTTACCTACAACCACTCAAGGTCTACCATCTACATATATGCAATGCTGGTTGAGGACTTTCCTTCACTGTGGATCCTTCCATTGTCCTTGCCCCTTACTTTTGAGTCCATCAGAGATTGTCATGATGTACTGTCCTACTATGTCCCCTCAAGGAAGACTCACAAGACCAAATGTTGTGCTGATTCTGGAGATGGAAGTACTGTTTTCCAGAAACAAGCCAAGAATGTTTCTCCAGGTGAGGATTTGTTCAATTAATTGGATGAGACTTTGGCGCTGTCGCTTCTTAGAATGAATCTCATAGACACTAGCAAATCTATAGTGAGATCCACTCCCCAGGGCCAATCTGAACCAGCACTAGATATCCTG
>JBBPTU010000639.1:0-20074 GCA_038094295.1 Tylopilus aff. beelii | reverse complement strand
TTCACCTCCCTACCATCATTCACTCGCCAACGCCGAACGACACCGCTCTTATCGCAGTTAAAGACATGCTCCCTATCACGGAGGAGCGCAACCACATACATGTTCGTCCCAACATCGATTTCGGTTGACCGCTTTCTTGTGGGTCCCTCTGACGACTCACTGCTCTTTCGTCTCCATGAGCCAAAGGACATACTTGGTTGAGTATCGGATCAGAGGGTATGTGCGTGGTCGCTCACCCCAAGCCCTTATATCGTCCGTAATATGTGGGTCCACTTCACAACTCCCAGATTCATCTCGCCCTCGGCGCGTGTTCTTGCACCCTCAACCATGCTTACTGTCTACTCCATGGATCGTATCACAAGGTCTTGGCGTACAATCTCTCTCGGAGCAACTGGATTCAGACAGCAACGACAAATCTATCGACCACCCTTATAGCTTCCTCGGTCTTTTCACTGGTCAGCTCGTTCACCGTAAATCACATACACCTACCTGTCGGCAGTCCCCTCCTTCATGTCAGCTTCAAGCACTCCCATTTAACAAACGGCTTTATAACGTTCTGCTGCTGCTGAGCTCGGAGGGGACCGTACATGTATGTTCTCCCACCTCCTCTGTAGTTCTTACTCGTCGTGTTCTACTTTTAGTTAATATGTCGTTTACTCCAAGACAGATTCGAACCGGCCAGCACTGCAAACTACCACCAGGACTCCCCTGGGAGCACCAGCTTCCCCTATCGTCAGCAGCTCATAGACGAAACCCCTGTCCGGATCATCGAACGCGTCAAACACGACTCCCTTGGTTGCATTTACGGCGACCGGTTACCTGCCATTCCGATCCCCTTCAAGAAGAGAGCAGGAACGAACAGTACGATGTCGTAGCAAGCATGTCCTTTAAGGCAAAGAACAATATAGTGCCGAATCTTGGACATTTATGTGAATCCAGATCAAAGCGACGTACCGATCTGTCTCTCGACCCGGGCACTGTCGGCTATGATGTCGTCTAGGTCAGGTATCACAAAGAGGGGTCCTTTTTGACTCCAAGAAATGGCGAGTAGGTGATCCTGTTCTTTCGAGGGTCTAGAGATGCAGTGTAACAGGGATCAGTATAGCCAGACAGGATGTTGAGAGGCATGGGACTGGTAAAGAGCAATAGGATACTTTTAATCGACGACGTTGTATCAGTATCAGTGCGTTAGAGCTGGTCGGTGGACTCGCCAACGACGTGCATTTGCTGACAAGCCTTGTGGCACACTCTGACGAAAACCTGAGAGCGATCACGAAATTATCGTATTTCCGGGTCTGCTGATGAGCGTTGATGGTCATTCCGAAATTTCGAAATAGAGCTTCCTAGATAGAACGCGTAACGTAGCCATTTTTGCGGTACCAGGACCAGTAAGAGCAAGTACACGCTGCAAATATGTCATCAGCTTGAGCGGAGGGCGGACAGGTTCGTGTCCCCACGTACGCGGTACTTGCGCAACTTCCCAAACAGACCACCCTCGAACGCTTCAAGTAACCACCTGCGTACGTCTTCCGCCTTCTGTTCGTGAACGGCCAGCTCCGCCTTCGTATCGTTTGGATTCAGCACAGGGAGCTATTGAAGGTGGCGTTCGCGAACATGATCTCACCTCAGAAGTGGGCTCATACTCGCCCACCCATAAACTATCCTCCTCCTCCCCATTCGTAAATGTCCGCCCCTCTTTCTTCTTTCCTTTGAACTTGGACGAACAGACTTTGTCAACCACAACGGACTGACTGACTGATGCGAACTTGGTCAAATCGAATACCGAAAGATTTGAGGGCTGGCCCGATCAAGCCAATCAACAACGATGGTCAACGCCGAAAATTGGCCTGATCCTTGGCTGCGGCTCCATCACACCACGACCACCTGGTGACCACCCACCGACACCACGAGAAATTGGACGAGCAAGACTGACACGTATCATACTATCCGAAGCAGCCCACCTCATTTGGTCCCTTAGATGCGCGAGAACCATAGGTGGTAAACACCTAACAAAGGAAGCAATCAAATCCCAATGGATGGAAAAACTAAATACCCGCCTGGACATCGACAGACGAATCGCATCGAAACGAAAAGACCCTAAGTTGATCAACGGAGTCCATAATACCTGGATGCCAATCATAGCCCAGGAGGACGACACCACCTCCTCCTGGGTCACAAAACCAGAGGTTTTAGTGGGTATTAAGTTGGATGGACCTCCTGCATGATACCGGAGTCACCCACCAGTCCACGGAGTCCCACACACTCCGCACCAGTCGGGGCGTGCGTAAGAGCATTTTCCCTCGGATCGGTCCCCTTTTAGGGCACCGCCTTAGTGTTTAAGTAGGACTAGACCCAGCTCGGTTGCTACTTAATATATTCACTTGTCCAAAAAAAAAAAGAAAGATTTGAGGGCTGTGGTAGATAAACAAGGGCGATGAGCGCGTTTGGCAGACGGATTGGGTGCTCTCAGGGACGTACAATATCGAAACTGGTACGATGTTTCTTTGTCTGCGGTTCCAAGACATCGTTGTCGTCCCGCCGTGCAAGCTTGAGCATTTTGAGGAGTTTCCTTTGGGGTTTGTTGGACGTCGAGCGCGACGAAGACGGTTTGCACAGCATGACAATGAGCAACGGAGCGGCCCGGTGGCCGAGTCGGAGTTTGCCCTTGTTGACAGACGCTCATGACTTCCTCCTCGCGGAATCCCTTCTTTCTGAGGGAACTGTTTCAATACGTCTTAGACTGTCTCGCCGATCCAGAAGCGTCTATCGTACACTTCAACAAAGCCCGCCCCACGCTTGTCTCCCTGGCTCTCACATGTCGCGCGTTTTCTGGTCCTTCTCTGGACCAACTTTGGTACAAGCTAGACACACTCGGACCCCTCATTCGGTCCTATGCACCAGTATTGGATGAAGAAACGGCAAAGGTGCCTGATAGAACATTCTTGCTAGTCCACTTGCTTACTTCGTTGCCAGACCCCACCATCCCCGGCAGAATGGGCCATCTTTCATCGATACTCACACCGTGTCAGAGAACTCGCTTTGTTCGAACCAACCATCCTCTCTTTTCACTTTCTACGTGCTACTAGCTTACACCCATCTTTACTCGTGCCGAATTTGAGGATACTCAAGTGGGGTCGCTTTCAGCAAGATCGTGCTCTCATGTTCATCCAACGATTGTTATCCCCAACACTAGTTCTCTTGAGTGTCCACCTGTCGGATTCAGACGATGGAATACTGCGATCATTCCTCATCAACTACCCTTCTCTCTGTCCTAACTTGAGGTCTATTCGGGTCGCTCTTGAGAGCGAAAGAACATCCCCCAAGACCATCGAGACGTTCTCTCAATCCATCATTCGCAACCACCATCTTGAATGTCTCGATATTTCTGGTCCTATCGACGAAGCTGCATTTGTTCATGTCATTGTCTCCCCGAAAATGAAAATTTTAAGCCTAATGAGCCATCCTGAAAAGTCAAACATGGACCTATCCCTCATTCCATCCGACGTTACTCCATTCCGCAACGTCGAGCAACTGACCTTGGAAGTATGGGACCTTCATTTTGTCACGACCCTTCTGCGAGTCGAGGCTCAGATGTTCCGCTGCGTGGCGATATTTTACCACTCCCAACCTACCATTCAAGAAGCATGTTCTTTTATCACCATACTTGCATCTATTGCGCGCGCACAGTCCCTCGGTTCAATCGATGTCTCCCCCCACTGGATGGGCATCCCGAGACGACAGGTCACCTCCAGGGACGAGCCATACATCCCTCATCTCACATGTGACATATTGCGTCCTTTCTCATCCTTTTCTTACATTTACGATTTCCGTCTCAACCTTGGCTACTGGTTTTCTCTTGACGATGAGGGTTTGGTGTCCTTGGTGCGCAACTGGCCTTCCCTCCAACATCTGCATTTGTATCATGGTTCAGACGTTCAACTATATCCTTGGCGATGGTCCAAGTATGTGACGTTGAAAGGGCTCTTATTACTTCTCGAATACTGTCCGCATCTCCGTGAAATTTCCTTGCCTATAAATGCAAAGGAGGTTCCGACGGATATGCCTCACATCGTTTGCAATCCCGCCCTCAACTACCTCTCTTTCCACGAGTCCCCGATCGGTGATGCGCGCTCAGTACAAAATTTCATCATGCAGCACTTTCCATCAGTCATTAATATTTTTTATTATTTCGCCCGGTTGTCAGACGAAGGAGACGAAGAACTAGATCTGTACGTTAATTCCCGGGCCGCGGTCCGGCTGTACTTCCGGGAGATGAACCAAAGAGATATGTCTCGTGAGGATGACTCGACGCTGTAGGTGCAGTGTTACAGTTACAGCCTTTCTGTATGGCATGACGAACAATAGCTATCTTGAGAGATAACCGTGCAGGACTCGTTTCGAGATGAGGCTCTATTGCAAAAGCACAAGCGTTCAATGTCCCACTTACCATCTTGAATAGCTTCTCTTATGAGGGTTGATGGCCTTGCTCACCAACTCCGAGGTTACTCCGTCGCCCCAGAATGCATAGTTGAGCTCCTTTGATAAAACGCAGAGCGTTAGCCCTTTCGAGGTCATGACTGGAGAGTGGCAATGGTCACTCAATCAGCTGGTCTTGTTGGTAGCATGTTTCGATGGTTGGACCTCTGTACTGATTTCTCGACTCTGTTGACCCTGCACCGCCTACAATCTGACCGAGTGACCGAGCCTTCGTGGAAGTGCCATGCTCGAGATATAATAGACGAGAGCGTCAAGACTTTTCATCTACGCTTCTGGACCCGACGCCTTGACTGCTGAACCAGATTCCCCCGGGCTGTGAATTCAAGCACGCGAAGGGGCACGCGCAGACAGTTGCAAATCATTAGGTATTGGGTTTCAGAATGTCCTTCAAGTCACCGTTACGGTCATTCCACGACTCGCACTATGGGAATTTTCCTGCAGCGAACGCGCGACTATTGATCTGGATCAGACGTTCCCCACAGAAGTCACACGGATGCGCGTCCAGGACCATCCAATCGCCTAAACAAGACAGTCGGCCGGTTCGGGATTTCCCTCTCACGCATGTTATTCGCATGCCAGCGGGTGCCTGTCTCCTTGCTGTACGGTCGTAGCAAGGAAAGGATACATTCGACACCCTGATGCTTCTTTACGCCCTACTTGTAAGTACCAGCCTTGCCATCACTAGTGCACATACCAAAAAAAGCCAAGTAATGTGTACGTACAGGTGTGTGTATGTCGATGCCAGGGCCACCGCGAGGTTGTGGAATGAAGGTAATAGGCGCTCTCCTCCCTGGTCCTTTTGGGTCGGAAAAGTGATGAAAAACCCTGCCCGCAACTTGAACAGTGCGGTCGTATCCACGTAATTAGCTCTGGTCGGAACACCTGAAAACGTTTTTCATCAGAGGCGTTGATACCGGTAGGCGTCTGCCTCTAGAGACTAAGCCCTGACAATGTTCTATAGTCACAGGAACAGACCCTAAGTTATGATGTGGCAGCCCAAGCGTCTATATAATGCTATTTTTAATGTAATGGGATCGCCTTGTACGTTCGGCACCTCGAACAGTGGCGTGATGGCGACAATACTTCTGTGACCACATCATGATGCAGAACAGAAGGGAGAACGTTTTGACTGTTGAACATCAGGGCTATAATGATTGAGCGTTCCACCGGCCACAACACCTGTAACCTTTCCGTAAGTGCTCGATATTCTTTGTCGAATCGTTTATGACTTGAAAGCGGTAAAGCTTGAAGAGGTCGCACACAGTTTTGGGGCAAGCGCCTCGAGGGAATGTCCACCGTCGACTATCCACGCCGCGTCTGTGACGCTCTCAGTCTAGATTTCAGTCGGTGCGCATATACTACAGTGATAACGTCACCTGAGAGCCAAACTGAGCGCGTATCTCCTGCTCCAGAAACGGTCATAGAAACACCATCATGCAGCGCCTTCATGCAGACGTGACTATGATGGTCAGCTGGCCTTGTCTAGTGGCGATGTGCGTGCGCGAAAGTATCCGCAAGCTGGACCGGCGACTCGGAAACGATACTTAAAGAGCCTACCCAAGCCTTGCAATAATCAGCGCTCACACGCCCGACGTTCCTCTTTCCATGTTCCAGCTTCTGCTCGCATTCGTCTATCTCGGAGTCGTCCATGTCTACAAAGACCCGGATGGCTCTGGCTGTTCGATCCCCGCTGCAAATTTTCGGAGTAGCTGGGGTATGATGGAGGGCTGCGCGCTCACCTTGTTGATCTGTATATGGCAAGCCATCCATCCAAACCTTCCTCCAGGGAGAAGGTGGTTCCACCGCGCCTGGTGGGAAATAGGCAGATTGCTCATCGCTCTGGGCTGCTTTTTCCTGCCAGAGTGGACGGTGTACGTCGCCTGTAACGAATGGTGGGCAGCCTACGAAGAAAACAAAAAGTTCCGTGGTATGCCCCGCTGACATTGAATATACGTGCTCTTCTGATGGTGTTTGCAGCGGAGGGATATTCCGGCGAGTGGTCTAAGAGGCATAGCTTCTTTGTAGCGATGGGTGGTTTCGTTCTTTGCGGCGAAGATGGTACTACCTCGGAGCACAAGATTGATTCTTCCAGATACCTTTCTCTCCGCCGCACAGAGAACATTGCGAAACCGATGGATATTACGGAGGATGAGATCGGTGACAGGAGCAAATCAGACGCGCTGGGGAAGCTCATTCTTATCGTTCAGCTGGGCTGGTTTGCTACACAAGCTGGTGTTCGTCGCTTCGGTGGAAAGCATCTCACTGTCACGCTGATCGAACTCGACACGGTTTGCATGTGTGTGCTTACGATTTTCCTTCTCTACTTTTGGCACAACAAACCTCTTCGTGCTAAATGTCCTCACGTCTTCTATTTTCAAAAATCTCCACGAGACTCTGATTTGTGAGTGCCTTATTTCCCATATATCATAGCCATACCGAGATTATTTGTCTACAGATCAGATGCAGAGAGGGCAGAGCCGGCGCTTCAAGTTGTACGTATTTTTTTCTGTTGCTTTTATTTTCGTGATTAACACACTGTGGTCAGAACACAACCACTTCTCCTTCACTCGGCAAACGCTTCACTCGGTTCCTGGAAGTGAAAACTCCAGGACTCGTCGCGCTTTGCATCACATGGATTATTTTTGGCGGTTTACATCTGTCCGCATGGGATTATCCTTTCGAGACGAAGATAGAGGTAGAGGTGTGGCACATTGCGTCGTTCGCTTTGGCAGTTGGCCCATTCGCGATCATCGCCGTCAGGGTCCTGACTCTTGCCCTAGAGAGCTGTTGCATCGAATTCCTGATCAACTTGATCGAGCGTCTCGTACTCATTTTAGCGCTCGCTTCTGCCTTTGCAGCTCGCGGGGTCCTCATGGTGCTGATGATCGCGAGCCTCCGCAACCTGCCTTGTTCTGCTTACGAAACTTTACCCTGGATAGCTTATATCCCCCACTTATAGCCATGATGTTCTCCAACCCCGTTCGAGTTTGTGGTGTGATTGTCAACACGTATGTCTGGTACTGTACAACATGTATGCTTTTTCTTTCTTATTACCCTGCATGGGATCACGTGTATATTATTCTGATATGAGGATGAAGCTGGCGAGTGACTTGGAGGTTTCATTGTTGCCTTGTATTTCCGCAGAAGTGGAGTACAACTGCATACCAAAGGTATTTAACTAGGGCTCTAGTCTAAAATCAACCTACGCGTGTGCACCAGCATTGTCGAGGGCTCTGTCATCGAACCAATTTCATTCAGTGTAGACGGGGTCCTTAGATGATCTCGTTGAAGCCCGAGTCCAAGTCCGAGTCCGAAGGTAAATGCAGGTCTCCGTATCAGGTGAAAGCACGGGAAAAAAGAATGGGAGTTACCTCGGTGGTCTGGCCATCCACGAGGATAAATATGCAAATGGGTTGTTAGAACCTGTCTGTCTCAGACGAAAGTGAGAATATCAAAGGAACGAGGAGGTGGAGGATGAAAAAGGAAATCGAACACACATCATCATCAGCAACTTGCTGTCAGTCCGTCAAAATCCCAGACTCGGAGAGCCAAATAAGCCAAAAAGTCTGAATGGCGGGTATGGACATTAAACTAGGAACCCCGAGAGGCAACCGTTCGAGTCAGGAAAGGAGGGTTGATGGGCATGCACATGGAAATCGAACAAAGTCTATCGCCCACCATGTATGCGTGATAGGGTCACTTCAAGCAAATAGACACGTGGATGACGATATCGGATTCAGAGAACGAGATACTCACGGAAATAAAACGACAGGGCGCCATGTCAGTTGCGGAAGAAAATCACAGAAAACGTTGGATATAGGGTAGGAATGTGTGAATGGTAACGTCGACTGAATTTCGTGACTAGGATGAGGGAAGTTCGTTAATTTTTCTTTTGGGTCCTGCCAGCACGTGTTTGATCAATTGTACCACCATGACAGCACGGACAAATGGAATCCGTCTAGTTAGACTGAGAGCAGATAGCCAGCGATCAAAACCCACATCTAAGACCGAGGGTCGAGAAACTTTTATGAATAGGGCCACCGTTTGGAGAGACATGGTAGCAGATGAGACTTGCGGTCACACTGCAACCTTCGAAGACTTACTGGGATAAGTGGTGTGTGCAAACGCCATCCGCTAAACGTTTCGAGCTCGGGTTTCGGTTTAAGTTCATCTCTAAAGGATAGACCCTTCCATTTCATCAAAATAGGGAAAGCACGACTCATCCGCATGTGCAATGAGCGCTTGTTGATGTCCGTGGGCGAAGACCCAGTGGACATCGCCGCTCGCGATCGACTGGTCGTCATATGCTTAGAATGGAGATCTAGATGGACTACAAAATGGATTCGTTACCTAAATTTGCGTGGGAACGAGTGGCAGATTCGGTTGAGGACATCCATGCGCGGTGCGCACATCATCCGAGTCATCCATTGTCATTCTGCATCGAAAACCCTGGTGGAGCTTCAAGATTGAGAACTTATACTGGCTATGACGTCGACGAACTGGGTGGATTGGAAAGCCCCCGGTTCGCATGTTGACACACCTCCATGATCACACCCTGCAGCCGTAGCTTGAAAATAGCAGGTGCGACGGTCAAGCAACCCCATCGATCCTCGTATTCTTCTGCCTTACCATGATTCACTTCCTTCTCGCCCTTCTTTCCCTCGTCCAGCTCGCGGAAGGCGCCCTTACCAATACGACGAGTTCTGACAACTGCCCGCCCTCCAATGGGACAACACGTAACATGTTGGACATTCTGGGTAGCTGCGCTGTCACTCTAGTTATTTGCGTGTGGCACACGATCCACATGGACGTGCCTGATGAGGCCTGGTTGGCGACCTTCCTCAAGGCTCTAAGTGGTCTAGGGGCATTTTTCGCCCCAGAAGTTCTAGTCACCGTCGCTGCTGTAAGTTGGTGGAACGCCCGCAAACAGGTCAACCACTTCCATGGTATGGTACCTTTGACTGTATGCCTCATCGAGCATCTGATGACTTTGTGTCAGAGAAAGGGTATGAATGGTCAATGACGCACAGTTTCTTTGCAGAGATGGGTGGTTTTGTTTATCGCAACGAGAGCGGCAACCTGGAGACGCTTGATTCGCTCAGATTCCTCAAACTATGCGAGGCAAACAAGATTGCGAACCCGGTTATCACGGTCAAGGAAATTAAGGCATTGAGTAAATCGGACGCGATAGGGAAAACCATCTTCGCCTTCCACCTACTCTGGTTTATGCTCCATGCTGTGGTTCGCAGGTCGAGAGGTCTTGTTGTCACGCTGGTCGAACTGGATACGGCTTCGATGGCAGTACTCTCACTTTTCATCATTTTCTCGTGGTTAGACAAACCACTGTCCCCAGAATCTCCTCATACCTTCTACTATTTGCCGCCAGGTGTAGAGCTATATCCACGAACGCAATCTTTACTGTGAGTGCTTTCTTTTACAGTATAATCTGGGCCACCTCATGACAAATGCGCTATAATACGCAGATCGAATGCCTGGAAGCCGGAACCAAGCTTTCTGAACAGGTTAATAACATGGTTACGCTGCGCATGGAAATACCAACCGATTACCGATGAAGAAGAAACTACCCTTGCGGGTGTGAACGTACGTAGTCCATCGGGTTCTGCTTGGGGTCTATAATGACCAACCTAATAATCAGGAGATGATATTTTGTTCTAAAACCAGCAAATTTATAGACAAGATCCTCAGCAAAGACTTGGTCACGATTGGTTCGCTCAGTGGCACTTGGATGATTCTTGGTGGGCTTCACCTCCTTGCTTGGAACTACGAGTTTCCGACGGAAGCGGAGAAGATCATGTGGCGTATCGCTTCCCTCATTTTAGCAACGGGTCCACCAGCCTTCCTTGTAATGATTGTTGTAGCATTGGTACCCTTGGCAATCCTGACTCTCGCCTATGGGTTCGAGCCTTCGGATCAGGTGTTCGAAACAATAGCTGAAGCAGTTTGTTGGTTCGTTGGCATTTCAGGTGTCGTAGCGCGTGCGTTCCTCGTGGGGTTGATGCTTGCCAGCCTTCGTTCATTGCCTAGTTCCGCCTACCAAACCGTCTCCTGGACTATGTATATTCCCCACCTTTAGGTTGCCCCCAGCGAATTCAGGATCAGATGTTCCGTTCCTTGGACATATCTTCTACTGCTCCGAGCCCACCATTCATGCAGTAAATTCTTTCATTGCTGCACTCCAATCTACCTCGCACGCACACTCCCTCCGCTCAATCAATGTACCACCTCACTGGGTTTGCTATAGGGAGACAGTATGTCGCTTCCAGGAACCAGTCGTGCATACTACACCGTCTCACATACCATACATTACGCCCTTTCTCTTCCCTCTGTCGCCTTGAACTCAAACTCAATCTTGGCTACTGCTTTCTCTTGATGACTACTTCATATCCTTGACGCCCAGTTGGCCTTCACTACAACGTCTGTATTTAGATCGTAGCTTGCATGATCAACTATATCATTGGCGTCGGGCCAAGTATATTACCTTGAAAGGACTCTTGTTACTCCTTGAATGCTGCCCGAATCTTCATAGCCCTGCATTACCTGTAGACGCCAAAAAAGGTACTAATTAATATGGAGCACATCACCCGCAATCCAAACCTCAAGTGCCAGTGGATCCACTTCCTAGAATCCCCGATCAGTGATGCGCATTCAGTGTAAGACTTTCTTGCATGACGTTTCCCATTCATCACTCAAATCCTCTTTTCATTAAGGTGGTCGTTAAATGAGGACGAAGAAGTGAAGCTATATATTGATTCCTGGGCTACGATCGAGATGCACGCACCTAAAGGAAGTGCACTTCATCCATCGGAACAACCCGTGGTTGTAAACAATGTATACGTATTAGTATTGCTCTCTTCAATTTTTTGGTAGGTAACCAGTCATGACGAAGGATGATCATTTTGACGCGAAACTCTAAGGCCTTAAGGACGATCCCGTGGGATGAGTTTATCCCATTTGACAGACACTTCTTAGTTGTGGCCCCGGCATGGCTCGCTCAAACTCGACAACCCAGAGTCCATAGTTCCGAAAGATATCTGTGAGGCTGCATGTAGAGGACATTTGGCATAAAAAATGAGAGTACGAACAGTCTGAGTCCATTTCTAGTCCTACCCTCAAGTATATCCACTTCCAAGAGTCTCAGATCAGTGATACGTGCTCAGTACAAGACTTCTTTGCGCGACATCCCTCCATCTTCAGAGTTTCCTTTTCGTTCACTCGGTCGTCAGGAGAAGAAGACGAAGAGTTTGATTGATACGGGAACTCCAAGGCCGCAGTCGGGATCCGTGTCCAGGAGATGCACTTGAGGGATGACGGGGACGACTTGCAATTGTGGGCGGCAGCACTTTGCAGTTTTTTTATATTGGTACGATCAGCCATGAATAATTTTCAAAGTTTACCGCACAGATCAAGTCTCCGAGTCGTATTCAATAGGATACGTAGAAGTGGGGATGTACAGAAATTGCAAGGCGCCCAGGAATCGCAATCAAGTAGGTTGACGAGGAGAGTGGGGAAGGTCTTCTACAAGGATGAGCAGCCGCTTCTCGCGTGGTCCGTAGAATCGGTATCCCTTGAGTAGTACAGTGACGTGGAAATATGCCAGCACAAGCTATTGCCCGCGCCAGGAAACTTGAGGCTTGGAATTTTTCAAAGAGAAACACTGTCGAAAGATCTAACATTATATATACTTACCGACTCCGAGTCCATGTACTTGCTACAAAACCAGGTGTTTCTTCATCGGTATTCCACAGTATTGACAGCACTGTTACCACAAAGCGTGAGCCAGAGAGCCGCGAATAATTTCTTCACCGTTTTGTTCGATCGACGTCAAATGTGATGAGGACGGTAGTCGGAGTCGGAGTTGGAGTCGGAGTCGGAGTGGGCCGCAAGTTGCCCTGTCGGCTAGTGCCACCTAGATGTGCAACATGACTTGCTCGACCCAGAATCCTTTGTTTCTCCAGGATCTGTTCCACTATATCCTAGATTGTCTTTCTGAATGTAAAACGATTAAGACTATTTACCACTTATATATTTCTCTGGCTCTCACGTGTCGTGCATTCTCTGAACCTTGTCTGGATCGCCTTTGGCATAAATTGCCAGTGGACTCACATGAAACTCTCATTCGGTGCTATGCGACAGTGATGAATGAAGAAACGGCTAAGGTACTTGTTAAATATTCTCGTGGATAATTGGGCCACTCACTTCGTTGACAGACTCCACCGTCCTCAACAGAATGGACTGTCATTTGTCGCTAGGGTTGTGCACGGGTACGGGTACGGTTTAGCTCGTCGTCAACCCGAGCCAATACCGCACACCGTACCCACGGTATACGGGTTTTGGCGGGTATGACAGTGCCACTTGAACATGCCTCCGATGATGTTCGGAGCCCCGTGCTGAGCGCTGAAATCCGACCGTTCCGGAAGTTCTGTTGTGATGCAACCACAGCAAATTTGTCGCTACTCGCATCGTATCAGAGAACTCACTATCCTCCCATCAGATAGCACCTCTCTGCACTTCCTGCAAGCTACCAGCCTACACCTATCTTTACTTGTGCCCAACTTGAAAATACTAAGCTGGCAACGACCTATTTTTCCTGCATCTCAACCAAGTGGTTCTATCATGTTCATCCAATTATTGCTAAGCCCATCACTCATTCTTTTGAGTGTCGGTCTGACCGACATGGACGATGTGACACTGCAATCATTCCTTGCCAGTTACCCATTCCTCTGTCGGAACTTGAAGTCTATTTTCATTAGCCTTCACCAACGCAAAGGAGCCTCCTTCAAGATCATCGAAGCTCTCTCTAGATCCATCGCTTGTCACGAACGTGTTGAATGTCTCAGCATTTCCTGTCCCATCGATATCGTTGCACTCCTTCACGTCACCATCTCTCCGAAACTCAAACAAATAGACCTGATACTCCAGCCCGATACATCAGACTTGGCCCAAGTCACTATTCCATCTGATATTATTCCATTTTGCAATGTCGAGCAATTACACTTGAAAGTACCAGACCTTCATTTCATCACGACCTTTCTACGAACCCAAGATCAGACGTTCCATTCTTTACGCATCCTCTACCGTTCCCAATCCACCATTCAAGCAGCACATTCTTTCATTACTGCACTCGCATCTACCCCGCGCACAGACTCCCTTCGCTCGATCAATGTGTCCTCTTATTGGTGGGACTCTGACGTGAAGAGACAGCTTGTTGTTTCCAGGGAGTCACGCATGCCACACTATCTCACATACCATACATTACGCCCTTTCTCTTCCCTTTGTCACCTTCGTGAACTTGGACTCGACCTTGGCCACTGGCTTTCTCTTGATGACAAGAGCTTAATATCCTTGACGCGTAATTGGCCTTCGCTCCATCGTCTGCGTTTATGTCATAGCTTCCACGCTCAACCGTATCCTTGGCGTTGGGCCAAGTACGTTACCCTGAAAGGATTCTTGTTGCTCCTTGAATGCTGCCCGAATCTTCGTGGCCTCACTTTACCTGTAGATGCGAGGGAGATTCCGATTGATATGGAGCATATCACCTGCAACCCAGACCTCTACTTGATCTGCTTCCCTGAATCCCCGATCAGTGAAGCGCACTCGGTGCAAGATTTTCTTGCACGACATTTCCCATCCGTCACTCAAGTTATTTCTTTGTTCGAGTCGCCGTCAGGTGAGGACGAAGAAGTGACTCGGAAGCTATATATTGATTCTTGGACTGCGGTCGAGACGCACCTAAGGGAAGTGCACTTCCACCATCGAGATAACCCGGCGTTGTAAACAATGTATACGTAGTATTACACTCTTTTGTACTATGTAACCAGTCATGACGAAGGATGATCATTTTGACGCGGAACTCAGAGCGATCCAGTCGGATGAGTTTAGCAGACACTTCTTGGTCGTGGCCCAGGCGGGGCTTGCTCAAAGTCGGCAACCAAGAGTCCCTGGTGTTCGAGATATCTGGGAGGTTGCAGGTAGGGGACACTTGGCACGAAATATGATAGAGTACGTACGTCTCGCTAATTGTAAATTTCTGTAATAGCCTTGAAAGCCTCGTAACAACGAAGGGCGGTGCACCTGATGTCCAACGGTTTCATCCCTTTCCCCCGTCTGCGGTGCTGTTCACAACATATTCATTGCAACTGGAGATTTGAGTGCGCTCGGCGGGGTACCGGCCGTGGAGAACGTTGTAAACTAAGTCGGCAGTGATGGGAACCTTGTAAAAGGTCGGTGCACCTCCAACTGTGATGATTCCAGAGTAACGCGCATGAGTGGAGACTGTGGCCCACCTTCTCTCCAGTGCCAGTGGAACTCAGCCAAGCTATTGGCCTTTCTGGTCTTGTTATTATCCACGAAGGCTGCGACGGTTTTTGCAATAAGCTCTGCCTTCATGACGCAGAGGTCCATCTCTGCTGGTTTTGTTTCACCACAGATGAAGAGGGGGAAATCCTTGCTGGTACCGCGGATGACGTAGCCAGTGTGTCTGAACAACTCGACCGCACAAGTCGTCTACGACGGATTTGTCACTTTCGTCGGCAGGAGGGACCATTGCGATATCGAGAAGGCCGATGAATCCAGCATTTCCGTCGTTCACCATGACATCGGCCCCTAGAGTGTTCTGAATCTCAGAGGCAACTTGTGGCTCTAGAAGAGCATCGACGGGCACGCTGAAGAAAGCAGCTGCCAGTTATCCTGAGGAGTAGGCATCGAGATCGCCACGCGTGACTCGGACGCGTCCAATCCGAGTCGCTGCCGGGCTTTGCCGAGCGGATGACGTCACCCGCCATCAAGCTCATCGGTCAATCACAGCATCGTCTTAGGTGAACGACAGTAGTACATATCAATCTCCTGCTTCCTGTGCTGTGCGATTGACGCGTCGCGTTATAGCGAGCAACGCTACTCTCCTGGTGCTTCGCGAACCGACGGACCATGCAGGACTGCGGTCATTCTCACAAGCTACCCTTTTCGCTATCCGAATTCGATCCATTTACATCGATATTCTTGGATACAGGCCTCAGAGAACATCCCCACCGGTTCGTTTGCTCGACGAATTTTAGGTATTTCGCACGTGCGCTATGACAAGCGACGTTGTCTGCGTATCACTACTCATAGACAGATGGTGAATACAGCTCTGTCATAACCAACCCACCTCCGAGCAGACACCAGCTTACATGTTCATCATGATGTCTTCCTTCGACCCGCGATGCAATCCAGGCAGCTATGCAATGTACAAGAAAAGCAGAGACGCTCGAAGAAGCGCGCGCCAAAAACAACCGTCGTTTGTCATGGGGATTGGTAGAAAGCTGCGTCGAGTCGTCTATAACTCCGAGTCCGGACCAAGGCCGCGTGCTTCACGAAGGAGCACGTTGACTGCGTCCCAAGAATCCATGTAAGTACCCGCATCTGCCGAGTCGTCTTCGTACAACCATGAGATGAAGGGGGAAGAGACATTCATGACTGACGGGAAATGTCGTGCAAGAAAGCCATGCACGGCGCATGGATCGTTGATCGGGGACTCGGGGAAGCTGATCCACTTGAGGGCGGGATTGCAAACAATGTGCCCCGTATCTATCGGGACATCCATCGCATCTACTGATAATGCAAGTCTATAGAGATTTGGGCAGCATTCGAGGAGTGACAAGAGCCCTTTCAGGGTAATGTACTTGACCAATTTCCAAGGATGTGATCGAAAGTTTTGTTTGTGAAGTAAACGCAGAACTTGGAGCGACGGCCAGTTGGACGCTAAGGACCTCAAGTCGTCGTCATCGAGAGAAAGCCAGTAGCCGAGATTGAGATCCAGTTTACAGAGGTGGGAAAAGGAGGAGAAGATGCGTAGTGTGTCATATGTGAGATGATGGGGGATGTGTGACTCCCGAGAAGTGGCATGCCGTTTTCGCATGTCGGGCTGATAAGGGAAGATGTTGATTGAGCGGAGGGAGCGTGCTCGTGAGGTAGATGCAAGTGCTGTGACAAAAGAATGTATTGCCTCAATGGTAGGTTGAGAATAGTAGCGGAGCTCAAAGGAACGGAACGCCTGACCCTGTGCTCGTAGAAGGCTCGTGACGAAATCAAGATCCCATATTCGCAAGAGCAGCTCCTCGACGTTGCAAAATATGGCAGCATCAGATGGGATGTGGACTTGGTGCAAATTTGATTTGTCTGGGTGAAGCATTAGTCCTAGTATTTTGAGTTTCGGGGACATGGCGATATGAAGAAATGCAACGTCGTCGATGGGTGTGGAAACATCGAGACATTCAACACGTTGATTGTGAATGATGGATCTAGACAGTGCCTTGATCGCCTTGGGAGAGGCGTCTTTGCGTCCGTAAAGACTGATAAAAATAGACTTCAAATTCGGACAGAGGAAGGGGTAGTTGGCAAGGAATGATTGGAGTGTCGCGTCGTCTGTATCAATCGCGCTGACACTTAGGAGGACGAGTGACGGGTTTAATAATCGGTGGATGAGCATGGCAGAACGACTCGTGGGGGACTCAGAAGGTGGGGGTGGGTCCCACCTGAGTACCTTCAAGTTTGGCACGAGTAAAGACGGGTGTAAGCTGGTGGCTTGCACAAAGTACGGAGAGAGGTTGTCGGATGAGAGGAGAGTGAGTTCTCTGATGCGATGCGAGTATCTGTGGATGATGGTCCACTCTGTTGGGGAAGGCGGCGTCTAACAATAAGGTGAGCGAATGTATCAACAAGAACGTTCAACAAGTACCTTTGCTTTTTCTTGATCCACCACTGTTGCGTAGCACCTAATAAGAGGCTCAAGTGAGTCCAACTTGTACCAAAGGCGGTCCAGAGAAGGTCCAGAGAGGGCATGGCATGTAAGCGCTAGGGCGACAAGTGCAGGGCGTGCATCTTTAAAGGCGTAAAGATTCGTCTCAGGTATGGTGAGAGAATCTAGGATGCATTGGAACAGATCCTCCAGTAACAAGGGATTCCGAGTTCTGACGGTCGGTGGCCCGTTGATCGTCGGTGTCACATCCATAGCTCTCGCTTACTTACGTACTCCAGGTTCGGAAAACGCCTCACTTCCTCAGCTATGTCTTACTTTCATTCTCGATGAGCATGTCAGTCACAAACAAGGGCTCATCACGGGCTTCTCCAGCGGCACAGCCTGAGGGACGCATAATGGGTCCCTGCTTAGGAGCCCCGAAGACTTTTAGAGCACAGAATCCCTTGTTCCAACATGATTTATTTCACTGCATCTTGGACTGTCTCGCTCCACTCGAAACGAGCATCGTCTGGTTCAAGCTTGTACGTCCAGCATTGGTTTCCCTGGCTCTAACATGCCGCACATTCTCTGAACCCTCCCTCAACCGCCTTTGGTACAAGTTGGACTCACTCGAACCTCTTATTCGGTGTTATGTTGGGGCGTTGGATGAAGACAGTGCAAAGGTACTAGTTAAGCCGTTGATACAGCTGTCGCTCACTTTATTGGCAGATACCACCGTCCTCGACAGGATGGGCTATCATCCACCGGTACTCACGTCGCATCCGTGAACTCCTTATCCACCCATTCAACAACTTTACTTTGCACTTTATACAAGCTAGCAGCATGCATCCTTCACTGCTCGTGCCGAACTTGAGGGTGCTCATGTGGCATCCATGCATGTTCCCAGGATCTGAGCCAAAGCTCTCTATTACGTTCATCCGACGATTGCTAAATCCATCACTCCTTGTCTTGAGTGTCGCCCTGACTGAAACCTACGACGTGGCACTACGGTCATTTCTTGCCAATTACCCTCTCCTCTGCCCCAACCTAAAGTCTGTTTCTATTGACCTCTTCGCACGTCAAA
Source organism: Tylopilus aff. beelii (assembly GCA_038094295.1). Lineage (NCBI taxonomy): Eukaryota > Fungi > Basidiomycota > Agaricomycetes > Boletales > Boletaceae > Tylopilus > Tylopilus aff. beelii. The sequence continues at coordinate 1,760 of JBBPTU010000639.1, read as the reverse complement.
ATACTCCTGTCGAGACCGTCGAAATCCTCTCTCGGGCCGTCAGTCATCTCAAACATATTAAAGGTCTCAATATTTCCGCCCCTCTTGATGACATTGCCCTCAGTCGCATCTTCATGTCGCCGAAACTCGAAAAAATAGACCTAATTCTTCACCCTAATAAATCACGCTTGCACCGAGTCCTCGTTCCATCCAATGCTATTCCATTCTGCAACGTCGAGGATTTGTCATTGGAAGTATGGGATCTGTGCTTCGTCACGAACCTTCTACGAACTCGGGGACAGGCGTTCCGCTCCTTCACGATTAAATACCATTTTCAACCGACTGTCGGAGCAGTACACGATATCGTCACCGCACTGGCGTCTAGTCAGCGCATACACTCCCTCCGTTCAATCCATCTCTTACCCAGTGATTATGGCGTGCAGCTATTCGAGTCCACCGAACCAGATGAGTCACCATGGCACCACCACCTTACGCGCGATACATTTCGTCCCTTTGCTTCCTTGTGTCACCTTCGTGAACTGGAAGTCGCCTTCTGCCACTGGCTTCCTCTCGACGACGATAACTTGGTCTCCTTGGCGAGTAACTGGCCTTCGCTTCGAGTCCTCCATCTAAACCACAGATCGCATCTATGCACATACCCGTGGCGGGGGTCAAAGTACGTCACCCTGCAAGGACTCCTGTCGCTCCTGGAATGCTGCCCGGACCTCCGTGAACTTTCCTTGCCCGTGGACGCAAGGGTAGTCCCGACGAACGCGGAGCGCATCGTCTGCAACCGTGCCCTCACTCACATCCACTTTCCCGAATCACCCATCGACGATGAACGGCTAGTGCAATACTTTTTCGTGCGGCATCTCCCGTCCGTTACGGTAGTCAGTACTTTCTTCAATCAAACTTCAGCCGAAGACGACGCCGAGTTGGATGCGTACACTGATTCTTGGGTCGCGGTCCAGCATATGCTATATTGACCTTGTACCACCGTAGACGAGGTATCACAGCTGTTTATCGTGTGGTAATCATGACGAATGATGGTTGTTTCTGCGTAATAGCGTACAGATGTCGGTTGACGAGTGTGCGTAGGTGCATGTTTCATGGCGCGAGGGAGTTGTGGCAGATCACATACGCGTTTCGTGTCCTCACGATAATACCATTACCTCGATATGAGAAATTCCGACATGTGTAAATCCTTCACGACATTCTATGCCGTAGTACGCCGAATTCTGAATTGCTCGCCTCGTCAATAGATTTGCAGAGTATCGTGCATCCATTCCACCATGCTGCGAATGATACACTAAGTAGTCTAGTATTAAAGCGACAAGCGACGGGACGGAGCCATGTAAAATCGCTCTACGGCTTATGAAACTGATCTTTGATCTTCCATGGCGTATCATACCACCCCACCTTTTCCAGCAAGAGGTATTGCACGACTTTACGAGGACTAGTGAGATCAGACTTCACGGCCTGTCCGCGCTTGTCAGTAATGTCGATTTTCTGTGTCAAATTTAGTTATTGACGCGTCAGAAGCGAATAAAGAAAGGCCTACATGGGTGGTATCGAATTTAACGAGGGCTTGAATAAGTAAACGATGACCATCTACAGGGTCCGCATTGTCGGTATACACTTCGCCGGCTCGTATGGACACGATGTCCACCGGTGTTGGTGCTCTTCGTTCTGGAAATTGTCAGCGTCAGACGAAGCAGTGAGATGCGAGGAACACTCACTCCTGGACTTGGGGAACAAAGCTGTACCAGAAACATCGCTGA
>JBBPTU010000638.1:0-20094 GCA_038094295.1 Tylopilus aff. beelii | reverse complement strand
GCCCCCGGGTAGCACTTCGTCGTCGATATACGCGACGACTCCTTGGTAGAACCCGTTGAGTACGGCGTCCTGAAGTGCGAAGTGGAGGTCCTCCTGATGGCGTGCCATGTCAGTCCAGACCGTAACAGCCATGACCATTTGCAATCACATGCGAAGCGGATCGGAAGTTCAGGTTGCTATGTTGCCTTACATGTAGCAACCAAATAAATGTAATCAAAATGTGGTGCAACCAGCATTTTTCCGCCAAAACGCAAACCGAGGTCCCCCTGTAGAAACCCACTACTTACGTAGCGGGGATATTTGCTTCTACGTCTTATCTAACAGAGGGGTTTGAACTATGAATCGATGACTGACGGATTCTCATTAGCGGAAATTACGTCATCGTGGCGGTGCCTTCTATTTGCCCCCCATCCAAGTCGCGTGTCTATGCACTAGTCTGAAATGATGGTGATATGTTGAAAACTCGGTCTTCCACACATTCAGAACGTCCAGTACAAAGTCGAGAAATGGCCAGAAATCATGGATAACGATTATCTGCGATGACATTCCTTAACCAGGCACATCATTTCGATCCAGATGCCACGCTTTACATGGTCTTCAAGCCAGAAGAGCATTCCGCTCGTTTCAGTGTACATTTACTCCCAGAAATGTATACAAGAATGAAACTGCACCTTAGATTCTGCGAGGTTAGAAGACCGCTGGAGTCGGAATGCTGAGGAAGTCACGTAACACGGTTGCTGAATGGTGTAGTCCATGTTCTTCGCAGCCAGTCACGCGATTGTCCGTAGACGAAGAGGTCAGCCGACGGGGCCATTCGGCTTGCTGCAATGTACAAGCTACTGAATCTCCCCGACGACGTGGGACATGGGAAAGATACGGTTATATCCAAGTTCCTTCCATAAGTGCTTACTGTGCTTATTTCAGTACTCTTCCGGTCGCGCGTGTTCTCCATCGTGAAGCATGACGAAGCAACAAGGTCGCACAACCATTTGCATTCATAGCCATGTATGTTCTAATACTTGATACTTATTGCGCGCGTTGTCTGTGTGACATCGAATGACGGACGCTGACGCAGGTCTGAATAAATCGACCGTCATCAAGATGTCTGACAGTGGCAGGTTTGTCCGGAATATTGTGAGCCGTTCCCAGATTTCGTGGGCACAGACCCTACTCACCTGCACTTAATCTATTCCCTGTAAGCGATCCGACTGCCGCGCGTAACCGCTACACCAAAAGGCAAAATACTGAATGACTTAGCATTCAGTATGCCGGACGGTATATGTACTAGTTACGGGACCTAGGTAAGCCAGTGTGCTTACATTCCCTCACTATTTCGTACGGGATTGGGAACCAGCGCCGACGGTCGGGAATTGTTGCTCTAGTCACGCCACTAGGGTGATTCATTTACTACGTGCGTTTTGAGGGTTCTTCGTTGGATGCGCAGCGCGCAGATTATGTTGGGCTCCGTCCTTCCGTTTCTGAGTGTCTCCGACTTTATGTACGCAATTCCCGTCGAACGTGGAACTAACATCTCCAGGAACCTCGTAGTTGTATTACGTACTGCAACGAAATCTGGCGAACTCACATGAGGTTGCGACCAGACAAAAGTCAGGCCTCAGGCCTCAGGTCTGAGATACGCTCTAAAGTATTCGTGTATTTTTTTTGCACGAAGATTCGACACCACGTTTCTGAAAGGGAGTTCTAGATGTCGCCTTATCAGATAACAATAACACTTTAGACCGCGACCTGATTTGATACTCCGACGTGGAAATGCTGTCACAAACCATGATATACTATCCAGCCAAGACTGGCGGATGCAACTCGCTGATTCATGCACTCTCTTCTCTGCGTTACCTTCCTCCCATTCTCGGAGCTTTCTGTCTTGACCGTTCATGAAATATACAATGTGTCACTTTGCCGGCATCAAGACTTCCGGTCGTCCAGCCAGCCGAGTGGCAGCCGCATGCATTCCAAGGACGTCTCCAGGCGCACTCGGCCGAAATATACAGTTTCATTTCCAACCCGTTGTTCGGTATATATCAACATTTCTGACCCGGAATCTGGTCAGATCTGGGCTCTGTCACTCCTGTATCAATCGTTGGAGCAGTCCCGCCGAAACAGGTACTCATTAAGAGGGTGCTACAACCACATTGGGTGGATTGCTATCGTCATGTGGCACGTGTATATTTCCCTTGATTTCGGGGAAAGTATTGCTGACGCGCCGTGGGGTTCCGACACGTATAAATGCTCGCATAGGATATCTACTCCCTTGCGCTTATCAACCAACCCGCCATCTCCTCCGCTGGTCGTTCGACGTCTGTCTCCATTTTTTGGCCCTGCAAGGCTACTGGTAGTCATCTGGACCACATACGGCTTGTCTGAGCTCTTTTAGCACCCTCTTTCTTTGCAGGTATCCCGGAAAACCTATCAACCACCAGTCATGAGACTCGAAAGCGTTGCTCCTCCCCAGACTAGACCCGCCCCTCCAATTTTCAATGGGACTGTGGCGAAATATCTGGACGTTTTCATCCTCCTGGTTATCTTCGTCTTTTCCTTGTTTAATGTTCCCCGCGTGCTGGTGTACTTTGCAAATCATCGTTCGAAAGCCTTCCATGGTTATTTCCTACGCTCCTCCACGCAACTTAGAACGTATCGGAACCATTCAGAAACAGTATTCCAACCCAAGGAGAAACTCGAGGAGCCGTTAGAACATTCGCTCCCCACTCTTGAATCAGCCACGACGCTCAAACAATGGCACTTACCTATGCATTTATCGCTCAGGCATCCCATGGCAGGGTTCGCGCAATACCACGTCCTCGGGAATTACACCATTGTACAGCTCCTCTTAATGGCGGGATATACTGCCGCGGTCTTCTACGCCGCATTCTACGAGTCGAACCCGTTCACTAATCCACCTCGCATTGGTTGGGTTGTTGCGTCCCAGATTCCGCTTGTGTATGCATTGGCCACGAAGAACAATGTAATCGGGCTGCTGGTTGGTGTCGGCTATGAGAGGGTAGGCGTTAACCTAGACCAGAGGTATTCAAACTAACGGTCCCCGCAGCTCAATTATCTTCATCGCCATGTAGGACGTTTGATGGTTATTGGTGCGAATGTCCATGCCATCGGTTTTAGTACGTCACCACTCGCAGACGTGTACGTGGCCAAAGTTGTTGATCTGTATGTATTCGCAGTGTACAGATGGAATTTGAATGGTCTCATATCACACAAGCTGAGCGAGCCGTTCGTGCGCTGGGGACTCCTAGCTCTAAGCTGTCTTGACCTTCTCGGTTTCTTTTCGATATACTACGTCAGGAAGACATCCTACAACCTCTTTTTCGCAACTCATGCTGTTGCCCTAGTCGTCCTATTGGTCGCAGTAGGTAATCCACTCTTGTTCTCACTTGCACAACTGACCGCTATTATCATATAGGTATGTTTCCACGAAAAAGCGTGTATTCCTTTTGTCATTGCGGGCTCCACCGTCTATGGACTTGACCACGTAATTCGCGTCGTCAGGACGCGCTTTGCCACTGCAACCCTTCGAACAATCCCAGAGTTGGGACTCACCCGAGTAGTCATCCCTTCTCTGGGCACCGGCTGGCGTGCTGGCCAACATATTCGTCTACGCGTCCTTTCTACTGCCATGGGTGTCTGGGGGATGTTCGAAGTGCACCCATTCACCATTGCTAGCGCAACTAATACGGAGGAAGGGCTAGTTCTCATGTGCAAGAAGACTGGAAATTGGACGACGAAATTATATGAGATAGCACAGACGGCCGGGCCAGGCGGACTCGGGAGGATGGTGGAAGTGATAGTCGAAGGTCCATATGGTACGTTCCCCTCTCATCGATCCTATCGTTGATGCTAAAATGTATCCGATAGGCGGCATTGGTGACACCACAATTCCAAACTACTCTGGGGCGATGTTCGTAGCGGGGGGGAGCGGCGTGACGTTCGTTTTGTCTGCTGTTCAAGATCTCGTGTTGGCTGGAGACAGAAGCAGGACCAAAGTCATCGAGGTCATCTGGAGCATAACGAACCCTGGTTCGTCGCTTTTCCTATTCATGTATGATTCCAAGGAGCTCAGATGCGCTTCCAGCTGCCCTGGAGCATTTTATCCCTCTCTTTGCTACGCTGGTATCTCAATCCAGTCCTGTTCGAGTGACGGTTTTCTATACTCGTGTTAATAACCGCTCTTTCGACGAACTTGCACTTCCACCCGGCATCATACTCACTCCCGGACGTCCTAATATGAAGAAGCTGTTGGATGGACTTGTGGGATCCGTGATGCGCAAAGGCGGCACGCACGGCGCGTTTGTCGCGGTTTGTGGGCCTTCGAGTCTTGGAAAGGACGTAGCTCACGCTGTGAGGAATTGCGACCTCGAGTCGAAGAAGGCCGTTGGCGGCATTCAGTTCCACGACGAGTACGTATTTCTATTTTCTCCCGAATCTGTCGCAACTAAGTTTTTGTTAGAATCTTTGGGTGGTAACTGGTCCCCTGGATCACTGAGCACCTATTCCAGTCATTACTCCCCCTTTCATTATTTTTCTTTCTTCGTTTTGCGATTTCCTTTCATTCCGTTCAGCATCAGTCGCGATTGCAGTGCAATCACGCTGCGTACATTTGCATTCAACTGCAGCGCTGGCCGACTCCGCTATGCACCTTTATTGATACGCATGTGAACGGACGTAGAACTGAACGGTGAATGGATGATGGCGCCTGTGAACAGAATGTACACTTGATCCCATAACTCGAGATACTTTCAAAAATCAGGTATGTAGGATATGGGGTATACTATACCGCGCTTGAAAGCTTGAACCGGCCACTCGGAGAGAACGTGCAGTCACTGGTCATTGACCAATAGTTGATGTAGCTGGCAACTGTGATTCCGCGCAGCCGCAACCTGTTGACGCCAAGCTGTGAAATCCGATCTATTAAGAGTCATGGAAACCATACATACGTCAGTCCCTCCGATTCTATGTGAATAATATGATTCAGAGTAACATCCTTGTGTTTCACCATTCGCCGTCCCATATGGCTTGAGTGACGTCACACCCGAGCGTGATATTGCCATGACCGTGTTTTCTCACCATCAAAAGTTTGATGTCTCCCAATATTCTTCACCCCAAATTCCCCGCCGCTTTCTGCCTCACTTCTCGGGATCTGATACATGATGCATTGGTTTCGTTACGTCGTCAAAAACGTTGACTATCCCCGTAGCCCCGTATAAGGTCCCAAACAATATGGCGGACGATAGTCGGCGGAAGGGACGAGACGCACGTCTAGCAGTACTAGCTAGTGAATATGGACCTTCCGTAACCATTTCCCGAAAATTGGAAGCATGGATACAGTATCATTTGCAAGAACTCGCCACATCGTTCTTCCAGTTGAGTTCAGGTGACCTGCGAGTGTACCACTACCATACGGTACACCCGCACCTCTCGCTTCTCCTTTATGATCGTGAGCTAGAGAGTAGCCATTCCTCTTCCGCCGATTCATGTAGGACTTGTGCTCCGGGGTCAAGGGGCGACTGGCAATAGGTTATTCAGAACCTCGGCTACTAGATAGTGAGTACTACAACTTTGTCACTGGCAGTATCTATCAACAACGATACATTGCTTACGTGATCGCTTTTCAAAGGCGTGCCCAACCTGCAGGCTCAGGCTTGCCAGCGGCGTGCTGAACAAACGCTTCTGACTCCAGCCAAGAGGTCCAGCCCTCGGTTCATACTACCGACCATCTCGACCTTACTTAACCCCTACTAGCAAGTTCGATCTCGAATCGCACCTCATCGTCAACCAAGAAGGTAACTTCCCCTATCTCGCCAGCACAGGGGTGGCCCAACCTCACTCCCGAACCATTGATTTCCACTACACCCATGCGCCAACCAAATGTACAAGGGAAAAGCGGACAGTCACGACCCTTGAAAGGTCGCAAGAGATTCATGGCAGATCTCTCCGAGTTGAGTGTATGCCCGGAATCAATTGCTTGTTCTGGGAAGTGGTCGGTGAAGAGTACGCCACTTCGTTTTTTGCGTCCTTCTAACCGGTTCCGATAACGCGACATATTACCAGGTGTGAAACGTGGGGAAGAGGAGGCATCTTTGGAGATCGTTCTCGCTAATGCTGACGAAGTCAAGACACAAACTATTATTCTGGTCTTATCGGGTAAACGTTCTATACAATATCCCTACTTGTGACTCGTTTAACAGTCAATAGACTCCTCCCTCTATCCCCATGAACACACGTACTTCGGGTATTCTCAAGACGCAGGAGCATTAGAATCGGACGTTGCCCACGTTATCGACCAATTATCGACCAAAAGCGGCAGTACATTGCGCGAAGCTGTAGAGTTTTTCGTGGAGGCCATGTCAGGTGGAGGGAATCATGAAAGTGATGGCATGAACGAGGATGATGACGATGAAGGTGAATTCGCAACGTTTGATGAGGAGCCAGAGCAGTCATGTTACTGTGGTCCTATACCTGAGCATTCCCTTAGTTTTGTCAAGAAGTATGTTCCTTGCACATCGTTCGATTCTTTCTGACAGTGATTTACAGGGACTTTGTCGAGGTCAGGGATGCCGGATATAATCCGGGAATTCTGTGGACGGAAGACAATAGATATATTCTTTCCGTATCACTTCCGGTCTCGGATCTCTTCAAACATATAGTTCCCCATGCATTACTCGCTTGGGATCGTCAATTCCTAGAGCCAGGACTGTATCTGACGCTACTGATATCAGGATTTAGAGGCGTCTACCCGATCTTGCAATGGGATGGCACACTCGTTCCGGACCTGCTTCGTACTGGATCAACTCTCAGATTCAAAGTCGGGCTTACGCAGCAATACAAGCCTTCTGCAAGCCATGCCGTAGCCGCGTTCCGCGAATTTTCCTTGTCGGAAAAGAAGAAGAAGGATGTTACTGATGACACTGAACCGGACTCGGGCACGCCAGACCTTGTGAATGATCCGGATCCAGGTGTGTTCATTCCTTGTCCTTCTCGCGGGGCTGACGGTGTCTCGCCTTTAAGGCGTGTTTCGGAAGATGAGCTTGAGCACTTCTCTCGAATCGTTACTCGACGAACAGCTGCTCCAGTTGTTGCAGCTGCGAAGAAGGTTCAGCCTTGGTTGGGCTAGCGCCGAGGAACTTTTGTGGCAAGCAGAAATCACGCAGCAAGATCCTACTACCACGTTCCGATCCAAGAAAAAGGTGACTGCGTCCATAACGTTCACGTGTTAGGGGTATTTTGGTACTAACACAGGTATAGGAATTGGCGTCAGCAGAGTTGGACGAAAAAAAGTTGTCTCAGTCATACTGCTTGCCAAGCGACCCAATCCAAACGAGCTCCTCCGAATTGAATATTTTGAGGGTTTCATTCGCATTCTTGTTACGTCGACTGGCGGTATATCCACCCCTATCACTGCCTAGGTATCTGTCATTGACGACCACGGCTAGCTCTCGACACGGCACTGTGTCACATGCCATAAAAAGCTTGGAGAACACGAGAACCTCCGGCCATATGTTTGTTCCTCCGAGCTTTGCGTATACCGATATTATATATTCAACCTAGGTCCCTCCATCGAGGTGTGTACATAATTCTCCGAGCGTAGGTCCAAAAGAGCTCACAATTCGACGGTATAGCACGAAATAATCACAAATACAGGGGCAGTAGACCTTCTTGTCTCTCTCGCATATGTTTCAGCGGTAGAAGGTGTCCTGGATGAACCGTTACCGCGTGGCATGGGCTTGCGCGTCCGGCCACCCAGTGACGCTAATGTTGTGGCTGATGAGGATGGTCTGTGCGAGCTCGACTTGTTGAATCTGGTGGCCGTAAGTTACCCCAATGACCCTGACCAGATCTGAATTGATCTATCCCATCAGATGAGAAGAGCCATTAGTGAACTATTGTCGTCTTTGCCCCCAGTAAGTACTTCGTGATATTGGTTTCTAATCTGGTTGTTTAGCTTATGGCCCGGTGTAGATAAAAGATATCAAGGACTACCTACTACGCCAATTTGCTATGGGCAATACACGAGCACGACTGAAGGATATCGATCCTGAGATTTCACCTGCAGCTTGGTCCATTTTGAGGTGGTAGGTGCTGGAGATCCCCAGAATGTACAAGTGACCCATGAGGCGTAGGTGTGTGGCATCATGTACCGCTCACATTCAAGAGTTAAGAGAGCCGGAGGATTGCCTCACAAACTTGAGTGAGCACATAATGGTGCAACATGGATACCAATATTGACACACATAGGTAATTACCGACAGTTTCGCTTCTTGGTTGGGGCACCAGACAAAGAAAAAAAGTTTCTCAGCGCACTACCCAAGGGAAAGCACCCTGCCGTATTTGCAAGTACAAGCTAACACCTTCATCAATCTATTGCTAATTATGAGGGGTTGATTAGGCTTTCCATGGCTCTCCTTTGAGGAATTGGCACTCGGTAAGTTTTATCAGCAGCTTACCGTTTACATCATTACAGTAATCTGTTGCAAGATCATCCGGCATGGGTTATGGCTCAAACAATCGTTGCATGGACGAAGTCACGGAGATGGTATTTCACTTATGCGGTGCTTCCCTTTCCTATCCGAGCACTCACAGGAAATGTCTATAGGTGTCTATTTTTGCCAGGACGGCTCAGTGTCCCTGGGGGGTTATGCTCAACCTAGTGGGACGGTGTGGAAGAATAGCATGATTAGACCTAAATCATGCTGCACGCTTGCGGAGATTGCCAATCGCCAGCGGGAGTTTGTATACAATCAACCGCCATACTTTGTTGTGGATAAGACGGATTGGATCATGTGGTCAGCTGGTCTCCCCAAGGATAATATCCTCTGGCGTGTACTCACCTTGCGAACAGCCGCTATCTGCTTGTTCAAACTGCCCCTGCAAGTCCAGGAGAAGCCATGGAGATCGTCGCGCCTCTGGCAAAATCCGAGGGGGGGATGTACCTCAAGCAAGACTCAACATTGTCGACGAGGCACAGATCGACGACAATTGATATACCCAAACCATCGTATCAACTCGACAAGCTTGTGGAAGCTTGTGTCTCTGGGCGAAAGGAGATCACGCTCGAGGCTGAAGATCGTGCCATCTTCGATAGACCCGATGAGGAACCGTCCAGCTCAGAAGTGGAGCCGAATCCTCCCGAGGGTACAAACACGGCTTCGGAAACAAGGCACGTGCAGCCTCGCATTACTAAAGCGTGGACACCAAACGACCAGTGGATCCAGCGGAATGCGGAGGAGCTACTTCCACCTCCAACGGAGTCATCGATTACTGCCTCGGTGGCACTGAAAAAGGAATTTAGATCAATGATGCGCGAACAAAACGTGGCAATAGACGAGAATGACCTAGCGACGTTGGGTTGGTTCCTTCCCCCTCAGCATAACGGAGACAATCTGTACCAATGGTTGGTGGAGCTTCACTCGTTTGACCCGGACCTCCCCATTGCAAAAGATATGGTGTCAAAGTAGGTTCTTTGATGTTTCCTTATGAACATGCTACTTGACGACCCGTAGAGGTGTCGCCTCCATTGCGATGGAGATCCGGTTTCCACCTAGCTTTCCTCACGCCCCGCCGTTTTTCCGTGTCATTAGGCCTCGTTTCCGACCGTTCGCGCAGGTAAGATTGCGTGTACCGGGCCAAAACGTTTGATCTCACGTGTATACAGGGAGGCGGTGGACATGTTACACTAGGTAGGGTTGCTGATTCAACTAAACGGCGACTCGCGGTGACTGACCTCGCAAAGGGGGATCCATCTGTATGGATCTACTGACCTCGGACGGTGAGATCAAACCATACTTGCCATGGAAGCATGCTAACGTTTGTTCTCAGGTTGGTTGCCAAGCTATTGGTAGGTCTGAGGCATAACGAACAAGGACTTGCATTCACCGTTCGCCAGCGTGACTGCATTGTTGTTACAGATCAAGCTGGCGCTCTCGTCCACGACGCCCTACCCCGCGCGATTGCAGCACGATTGGGATAGGTGCGTCTTTTGCTTGCCTCGATTTGTCCCTGATTCATCGGCACGCAGGGCGTACACGCCTGAGGAAGCATTGACTGGATACCTCCGGGCGGCAAGGTTCCATAATTGGAGGGCAAGTCATGCGTTTCGTAGCGAGGCCTTGCTAACGGACTGCTTAGATCAAGAATCCGGACGATGTTCGAAAGCTGGTGACCGCGGCGTGATGGTTTGTAGGATCTGGATTGTCTTCTTGGTTGTACTATCACGTTATTTAATGTACCTGAGTGTTCGGGGTCGTGTTTGTGAAAGGGTGCGGCTGAGTTCGAAGTGAGTGCGTGCTTGTCGTCTGGTCGTCGTCGTTACCGTGTCAGGTCTCCGTCCGTCCCTCGTTTTTCACGTCCTTTCCTTCCACCACGCCCCCGTCGTGGAGCCTTTCTTTCCTTTCTAAAAGGGTCTCAATCCCCATATCCACCAACTGTACAATCCACAGACCGAGATGCACAAGAGATCAGGCTTTGCCCACGTCCGCGTCGGACACCCAGCTGCCCCCAACACTCTTCGCAAGCGCGACTGTGGGTGGTTATTTTCTACCTCTGCAGTGCATTCGTGACGGGTTGTTTTAGCCTGTGCCACCGGCGGTTTTTATACCTACCCGACCACTGGGACGGTCGTTTCGAGCGCTAAACCCCTCAATATCTCCTGGGACACATCGTGCTTGCCCAACACTGCGGCCGTCGACATCTATCTCATCGCCCCTGGTCTTGACAGCACTCGCGTCCACGAATGGCAAAACGTCAACTATGGTTTAGGCAGCTACCAGACGACTCTCGAACCCAGCTGGTGGAACGCTTCGTCCTCGGCGCATCTCCAGCTCTCGATCGTGACTTCGGGTTCCCAACCCTTCCTCAGTCCCTTCCCCGCTGGACCTGTATTTACTGCGACTTACACTGCTTCTGGGTCTGGGTCTGCGCCCACCAACAGCCCAAATACTGTTACATATGTCAATAACTTCCCCACCAAGAGCTCTCTTTCGAGAGGTAGAATTGCAGCTGGGGTTCTCATCCCTCTCTTCTTTATCGCCCTCGCCGTCTTCGCCTATATCAAGATCAGTCGTGCCAAGGGCAAGGAGAAACGCAAACGCTTCTCCGAGGCGGTCGACAAACGCATGTCGACCATCTCCTCCGATTGGAAGTCAATCACCGCGGCTGGTGCTACCGCCGCAATTCGTAACAGTATTGCCGTTGGGAGCATAGGAAATCGTTCCTCTGCCTTTACCTTTGGTGCCATCCGACCCTCTAGTACCATGGCTGTTGAAGGCGATGCCACGAGTGCAGAGAAACAGTCCATTGATATCTCCCAGCTTCGTCCCAGTATCCGGTCTTCTGCATTCGGCGAGCGTGTTTCTAGGGTATCGTTCGCCGCCGATGTCCGCCCGTCTACGGAATCCCGTCGCACTACAGCAACCAGCCGTGCGTTCCGCTCGTCTCGCGGATCGTCGTTCATTCCTCCCCTCCCCCTCCTCCCATTCCCAGTTCAGAACGATACTGGTGACGTTTCCCCCACGCAGGCTCTGGGTGCCCTATCTTTATCCGTTGAAGACATTACAGCCCGTATGGAAGGTGAGGACACTGCAGAATCACACTCCAATGTGGACGATGTTTGGCCTTCGCTCTCTAGTGAGTGCGCCTGGTTTTCGATTTCCTCACTTGACTTACCCGCCATGTAGTGATGCGCACTGGTGATGAGCAAGAAGCTGGGGACAACTATCTTTTCCCGCAGCGACGAAGCGTTGATCTCCCTGTGCCTCCAGTCCCTGTCCATGCTGTTCCCGAACCCACGTCACCGACTTCTGGCATGATGACAGTGCCCGATAATGTGATGTCGCCAGACGAGATGTTGCGTGCGTACGCCACGCGCAAGATGGTGTCCCCACCTACCTCCCCGCTTGCTTTCCCTGCACGCACCCTCAGTTACCACGGTTCCACCATGAGAACTCTCTATGCTCCAACCACCCCGACTCCGGACTCATCTTCTGGTGCCGGTGTTCGCGTCAGCGTTACGCAAACATCGGATGCCGAGAAGAGGTACACGTCGTCGTATGCCAACATTGACCCTTATGGTGGCTTTGTCCAGTAGAGGCTTGATGCTCCGTCTGCGATATTTCCCTGGTCTGACATGGTGCGGGTTCTTTCACGAAAACAAGTGTATATTTTGGCCGTGTTTGATGAGATCCAAATTCTCTCTTGAACAATATTTCCTTGCCGGCTCCTTCCGCCTGTCAAATGTACCCTTTCATTCGCCAACGCTGGAAGTTATTGATACCTTGGTACCTCCCGTTCTATTTCATACCCCCCTATTATTATTATCTTTTCTTTGACCCCGGCGTCGTCTTTTCGGACGACGCATTGCGTACGCTGATTGTCGTGGCCCTGTGCGATGTCCCTCACTCCCTCTTTAAGTACTCCTGCCTGGAGCTCGAGCGTTTACCTGTTGTTCTAAAGTATAACGCTGCGCAATTCAGTCTATTTTTGTCAGGCCGTTCCAGACGTGAGGGAGGCATCATGTTGCCCCGAAATACCAGCGAGTCGTGTCTTTATGGAGTTACCTCGCGCGCCTCGTCGCGATCGCTCCATCCCCTTGCAGTAATCCCCGACTAGGAGCATGCAGTACAAAGGTACTCTCATCTCGGATATGGTGTAACGGCTAACATTACCGCCTCTCACTCTGGATCGCGGTAGCTCGGGGTTCGATTCCCCGTATCCGAGTTACTTTTTCTCGCCAAGTGGCCATATTCTGTTAGTTACATTCGGGTACACTACGATCATCGAGCGGCATGTGATACAATGAAACGGAAAGCAGAAAATCAGACCAGATCCTAAAAGAAATCATCGCGGGTCGTCACGGAAGCAATGGTGTCTCGCAGAAATATGAAACATGCGTCGGTAGACGGGGGTCACATGGTGAACACGTCGATCTCCTTCATGTCCCCGGTCAAGAAGGCCGGGTACTGTCGAGAAACGCGATCGACACGGAGGACACGACCCCAAAGAACGAGTCACGCACCTTGAGCCCGACCAGCCGCTCGTCGTCGATCATGACGCCCGAGTAATCCCCCCGGACGTCCCGCCGCGCTTCGCGATACGGCAGCCCGCTCTCGACGACGTCGACAAAGATGTTGGGCATGACGAGCCGCGTCGGACGGTCCACCCGTTCCACCGACGTCTTGCACGCCGCCGCGAGCTCGCACTCGCCCTCCTCCCACGCCCGCCGGACGTTGAAGTCGAGCACTTGGAGGGTGCTCTTGCCCGCTTGCGACGTCGGGGAGAGCATCACGAAGCGTTGGCCGTGGACGTATCTGCGTCGGGGTGAGCGTTGGGTGTGGTGGGGTGGGGTGGGACGGAGACGCACCGTAACCACTGAAACATGCCCACGTGGAGGAGCGTCCGCGCGTGCGTGCGGCCCCATGCGTCCCAGGGGACCCGCAAGACCGGCTCGTCTGCGTTGGCCTCGCGCGCAGCCGTGCCCCGCGCGAGGAAGGTCTCTAGCGCGCGCTGGTGCACGACCATGCCGACGCGCGGGCGGGTGCGGGGGCCCTCGAGCGTGGGGAGGTGGACGTATTGGACGGTCAGGACGTGCACCCGGGCCGCGTTGGACGAGACGAACGCCGTGCCGGGCGGACAGCCTCCCATAAAGGGCCCCGTGTGCGTGCTGATGCTGAGCACGCGCACCGAGGGGTGGATCGCGGGGAGGCAGAGGGTCGCGACGTGGACGAGGGCGTCGGTGCGTGTGCGGTCATAGGTGTTGGCGTTGGCGTTGGCGTTGGGGGCGGGGCCGGTCTCGACGGGATCGCAGGAAAAGGTAAACAGCTCGAGAGACCCGCCCCCCTCGGCGCTCGTCACGAACAGCGCACGGCTGTGGACGAACGAAAAGTCCCACGTGCCAGGGGGGAGACTCCCGCTCGGCCGGTCCTGCGCCAACGTCAGCCCCCGTCGTCCCTAGAGCGCTCCGGGACGTACCACGACCAACCGCCCCGTCCGCCAGTTCCATATCGCGATCAACGGCCGCGCCGGATCGACGCAATACATCATCCCCACGACGTCGTCCACGATCTGGAGAAACACGCTCGTGACGGGGTACAGCACCGGGGTCGACAGCACCGGCAGGCTCGCCCCGGGGTGCGCCCCGTGTGTCGACATGGTGCGCACGTGCAGCTCGAGCACGCCCGGGTACACCGTCACCGTCGGTCTGCCCCGAGGGAGGGTGAGCGCGCGCGAACGGAGAACGAGGGAAGAGAAGAAGACACCCACGGTCCAGGGTCCTCCCCGCTCTTGAACAGCACCATCAAATCCTGCGCCGGGTCGAGCGCGAAATCGCGCGTCGGCACCCCCAGATCGTCGCGCACCACGCGCCGCCCGGCGTCCCGCGCGCCCGGGCCGGGGAGCCACGTCAGCGACATGGCGCGCGAGCCGTGCACGAGGGCTTCTTCGCCGTCCCAGTCGCCGTCGCCGTCGCCCGCGCCCCCGGCCTCGAAGTGGACGGGGACGGGGAGGTACCCGCGGACGCCGCTCGACTTGGGCACCGTCGGCTGGGTCTTGCAGAATATGCCTCCCACGAGTTCGTAGGCGCAACATGGGCCGGGCATCGGCACCGTCACGCAGCGGGTCCAGCCCAGCGTCGACCAGGCCCGCCGGAGCGCGCGCAGTCGAGCGAGACGTGTGGCCGTCGTTTGAGTGACGAGCGAGGCGGTGGGAGTGGCGTGGGGAGTCGGAGAGTCTGGGGCGGCGAGGTCGGTCATGCCGTCCCGTGCGAGTTCGATGTGGTATTGTAGCTCGAGCGACGCATCGACGAGGTCCCGCAGGCGTCGACAGACCTGCGCCAAGGTCAGCCAAGCCACATCGACGAGGCAGAGATACGCACGAGACGACACCCGGCGATGGTCGGACAGCCGACGAGGACACAGATGGCGGTGAGGAGCTCAGGCGGGAGATCGACGAGAATGGTGGCGCTACTACGAGGGCGCTCTGTCGGCGACGGCGTCGTCATCGCGGACGATGATGGCAATCGGGAGCAAGGTGTACACGCAACCACCACGAGGCCGAATTTGATCTACGTCGAATCTACTACTCTGGCAACTCCTCGCCCATGATTTTGGCCACCAGCTCGTTGCCTTCGTGCACGGGCGCCTCGTACACTGCAAACGCCGCCTTCTTTTCGCCAGCGCCCGCCTCGCTCGACCAGCCTTTGCGTCGGTCCGCGAACACGGCCTCGCTCCGGTCCAACAGCATTTCCAAATCTCGATCGCTCAACACCCCCTTTTTGCCCTCCCGCGTCTCAGGCACCACCTCGATGTGATCCCCCTCGAGGCGGAGTAGCGCGGCAGCCATGTCCGCGATGTTGTCCGCCTTGGTCCGACCGGCCTGTCCTGGCATCTTGAACTGGCCTGCGCTCGCTGTCAACGACGCTAAACGGGACACGGAGCAATGACATACCCTTTGCAATCACCAGCGCCTCCAGCTTGCGCTTCTCCGTCGCTCGCTGCATGATCCTTGTTTCGATCGTGTGGGCCGTCACCAGCCGAAACACGAGCACGGGCTTGGTCTGACCGATTCGGTGCGCCCTGTCTTGCGCCTGGACGTCCATTTGCGGGTTCTGGCACACGTCAGCACGCGGCGGGATCTGTCTGCGAGACACATGCGCACCCAATCTTGATCGTAAAACACGACCGTGTCCGCAGCTGTCAAGGTGATGCCGAGGCCACCCGCCCGCGTGCTCAACAGAAACAGCATCGGGGCGTTTGCCTTGTCGCCGGCTCCCTGGAACAGATCCATCTGCTCCCGTCGCTCCAAGGGCTTGGTGGACCCGTCGATACGACAGATCCGCCACCCTTTGACTTCGGTCGCCCACGTCTGTAGTCACGTGAGCGACAGCCTGGGTTTGATGAGGACGCGCACCTCGATGATGTCCAGCATCGCCGTAAACTGACTGAACAAGAGCACCTTGTGCCTCGTACGAAACAGCTCGTCGAGCAACCGTTCGAGCAGCATCATCTTTCCGCTCGCGTCGACCAGTTCCTCCGTCGTCTCTGGCAACGGGTCCGCCGGATCGCTAAACAATAACGGGTGCGAACACGCCTTGCGCAGTTGCATCACCGTGTTTTGGAGGCGCATGTTGTTGATGCCCTTGACTGTGCTCGGTCAGCACCCGCGAGCGTTGCAGACCCGAAACGACGCACCGCTCTCTCGCATCTGGTGCAGTCTACCCACCTCTGCCACCTCTTCCTGCGTGGCTTGCTCCCCCTTTTCCATCTGTTCGAAATACTCGTCGTCGTTGCCGTCCACGTCATACCTTCTCCTCTTTCCCCCGCGCAGCTTTCTTGGCGCGTTCACGTCGATGACCTCCTTTTCTGCCGAGGGATCCTCGCCCTTGTCAAGCAGAAATCGACGAATGCGACCCTCGACGATCTCGTCATACAAGCTCCGCTGTTTCACGCTGAGTGGCGCGTAAATGACATATTCCTTTTTGGGTGGGAGCAGCCCTTCGACGTCCGCCTTGAGACGACGCAAGAGAAACGGTTTGAGGATGCCGTGGAGCGTGGAGATGAGGTGGGTAGATTGGGTGGATGACAGACGGGACTGCAGGGTGCCTAGATTAAACCTAAGGTTGACGTGCGTCGGCCGAAACGGGAACAAGGAGAGGGAGATCGCGTACCATTCCTGAAAGGTATCCAAGTCGTCAAAAATGTCTGGGAGAATAAAGTTGAGTAATGACCACAGCTCCGCGAGATTGTTCTGCGACGGAAAAACGTCAGATGCGCGTGGCGCCAAGGGTAACGAAATGCGCACATGGAGTGGCGTTCCGGTCAAGATCATCCGCCCCGCACTCGGGTATTTCTTAATTTCTTGGACGAGTCGGCAGTTGAGATTTTTCAGCCGATGTCCCTCGTCGACGACGATGTAGCCCCAGTTGTATTTCGCCAAGTGGGGTTGGTCGCGTATGACGATCTCGTACGTGGTAACGACGACGGGAAATGTTTCTTTCGTCTGACGTGGTAACGCGGATTTCAAAGGGGAACGGGAAGCGGGTATACGTTCATCGTCTCCCGATGACTCATCTTGATCTACTTTGCGTCGTTTGAAACGGCCGCTCTGGCGTGTGGTGGTTGCCGGCGACCCTGGGGTCCCTGTTTTACTTTTACCCTTTGGAGGCCTGCCATGTGCCGCCATTATCCGTTCGCCAGGGCCTGCGACCGCCTCGGAACCGTCGTCTGGCTCGCGCATGACCGTGCGACGCAGCTCGGCACGCTCGTCGGGGGTGCCGTGGTACATGCACACCGGGACCTGCGAGACGTAAGCGTCTATGCGTTAGAGCACGAGCGCACTCACGGCGGGGGCGAACCGGCGAAACTCGTCGATCCAATTGTGGACGACGCTGAGCGGACAGACGACCAAAAAGGGTCGAAAATGGCCCAGCTCGCGCAGATGCGCGTTGAACGCGATCACTTGAAGCGTCTGTGCAGCGTTGGTCGCCCGCCCGACGAGCAAAAGACGGGACGCACCTTGCCCAACCCCATCTCGTCCGCTACGGACACGTCAGTCGGGTCCGAGGCGGGAGGACGGGACGTACCCAAGATGCCCGAGACGCCGTTCTTGTCGAGCGAGACCATCCACTCGACGCCCTCGAGCTGGTAGTCTTTGAGGTTTCCGCCGGTCACCAGCGCGGGCTGCAGAAACCTGGGGCGTGGGCCGGTGGGCGCGACGGAGGGGGGCTTGTCCTGCGCGCGGGGTTTGGGGGGCTTGCGGGTCGCTCGTTTGCGCGTGCCGGCGTCCAAGGGTGGCGCGGCGTACATGGCAGCGCGCAGGGCCGAGGTGCGCTTCTCCCTGTCCATCTGCTCGCCGAGCAGCGTCGAGTACGTAAAGGACTTTTCGAGGAGACGTTCGAGACGGGCGAATCGGTCTCGGAACTGGACATCGTCCTCTGGGCACGGGGGTGGACTCGTGGACATGGTGCGCGACGAACAGGATTGGATTACATCATCAAGTCTAGACGCGAAACTACCGGCCCTGATGTACACTACGACTAGTACCTGTAGCGGGTCGAGTAGTCTGCCAGACGACGTCAGAGGGGTGAGGGCGATGCTGGGAACGGACGGACCCTTGGGGGAGACGACGAGACCACGGCCCTTGGAGGCGCCGCGGTAGACGGTCTCGACAATGTCGATGAGCTGGGCGGGGTGAGCACGGGAAAGAGACGAGCGCACAGACCGACCTCTTGCTTGTTGTCCATGGCCCAGTTTCTGGGGCGGGGTGAGGGAGAGAGCGAAAAGAGAGAGAGAGACGCACATCTTGTTGTTGTTGCCGGTGCCGAGATCGATCATGATGTGCTTGTTGCTATGGGGGATGAGCGGTGGCGAGGATCGGAGCGGGGAGCGCTGACCGGTAAAAGAACATGACGGTGCAGGGGTCGTAAAGCTCGTACATCTAAATGTGCCGATCAGGAGGCGGGGCGCGGCAGCGACGAAACACGACAACCTTGTTGAAATCGGGTACGGCGGTGATGTCGACGAGGTAGATGACGGCAAAGTTCTGGACCTTTTCTGCGACGGCGTAGAGGGTCTCGTCCATGGTCATGCACTGGGGGTCCCAGTCGTGGCCGAAGCGGACGACGACGACGCGGTCCTCCTCGGACTTGATGGCCTCGTCGACGTGCCAGCCAGAGGGCAGATGGGGCAGAAAGTACGACATGCGGCAAACGCCGAAGTGCGATCGGACAAACTTTGTCGATCGACGATCACGTAAGCACCCGCCAGCTAAAAGACGAGCGTTGGACCCGCTCCCTCCAAATGGCTGCGGGTTCCGAGGACGACAGCCCCCAGAAAAAGAAGCGCACCCGCACACTCACCACCCCGCACCAGTCTGCCGTCCTCCACGCCCTCCTCGCAAAGGTCCGT
This sequence comes from Tylopilus aff. beelii, assembly GCA_038094295.1. NCBI lineage: Eukaryota > Fungi > Basidiomycota > Agaricomycetes > Boletales > Boletaceae > Tylopilus > Tylopilus aff. beelii. Next base: position 1,174 of record JBBPTU010000638.1, on the reverse strand, counting down.
CCCTTTCCTCCTCCCCGACCCGTGCCAACCCCGCCCAGTCCCGCTTCCCCACCACCGCCATGCGCGAGGAGGTCGGCCGCCAGATTGGCCTCAGTGCCCGCAAGGTCCAGGTGCGTCCCACCACCCCCCGATCCTGCCCCCCCTGATCCCCCCCCAGATCTGGTTCCAAGTCGGTCCTCTCCCGTCCCTTGGCCCCGAGCTGATCCCCTCCCCAGAACCAGCGACAAAAGGCCAGGCGCCCCCAGAGCGAGTCCGGCCCCTTGACGCGGCCCCCGCAGTTTGGGCCCTTTCCCATCTCCACCGCCGGCCCCTCCTCCTCCCCGTACCCCTCCCCCTCCACCGCCGCGCCCTCCTCCGAGCTCTCCCCCTCGGGGGCCAGCAGCGCCCCCTCCGTCGGCTCTCCGCCCCCCCTCTCGGGACCAGGCGTCCCGTCGCGCAGACACTCTTCCGCAGAGCCCAGCTTCGGAGGGGACGCCTTTGCGCCACAGCCCGTCGAGACGTCCCCCCACTTTTCGAGGGTGCTCCCTCCCCTCAACCTTTCCTTGCAGTCCCGCAGCGGTGCTAGACCCTGTGTGTCGGCAACGTCCCCTTTCCCACCGCCATCATCGCCAAATTTTGTGAATACCGACCATGACAGTCCTGCCACAGATCCGGGCGGTAGCCTAGCCATTCCACCTCCCTTTGCGCTTCAGCCCCAGCCACAATGGGATCCTCTCGCGTTTACCCCGTTCACCCGCCCCGAATTCGCATCCTGGTCCCACCCGAGGTCCAGCTTCTCTCCCGCCGGCGTGCACGACCCGTCCCGCGCTCGACACTTTTCAGGGGAACCACGCCGTAGCGGGCACTCCGATCCCCCTCTTCCACGTCACATAAGCCTCCCTTCTCGCGGTGAGAGGCATTCAACGTCCGCGTCTTCTCCCCGTGCTTCTGCTTTAGGCCCAGGGCACGCGAGATCGGACGACCGAGGAGAAGCCTGATCTGGGCGGGATGCCGTTACCAGTCAAAGATCGCACAACCACACCGCCACTACGCCCACCCATGGCCGGCTTCAGGCTCCTTCCCAACCTTGCTGGAGTGGTCGAGGCTTCATCCTAGTACGCCGGGAGAATTCCGAGTGGCTATGTAGTAATTGAAACCCAGAACAACCTTAATCCTCGACCACTCCAGCAGCGGC